>JAODUE010000663.1:0-13091 GCA_027564755.1 Amblyopsis hoosieri
TATATTTTTTATTTTATTATAAATGTATCATTATTATACTTTTTTTTGTACTCCCTACTTTAATTAACATTTGACCAAACATTTGCTTTTTTTGATCAGCTACGCTACAATTGCGTTGCTGGCTAGATTTAGTTGTGCTTTCTAAACCAATTTGACTTGGTTTCAACAAAACGTGTCATGTCAAAATATATAAGGGCTGCCATAAATGATACAAGTGTAAAAACATAAGATTATCCCTGCACAAACACATGTAGCATCAGAGCACAGTACGGGAAGTAGAGTCTAAAGCAGAGCCAGCGGCCACTAGCAGAAGAGGAAAAACACAAGGCGTCCATGCTGTGCCCATGACAACACGCAGGGATGATGGGTAAAGTGGGGAGGGGGGCTCTGGCAGTGGGTGGGCTCACTGACAGCCATCTAAGCATGCGAGGTCCCACACAGAGAGAGAACAAGAGATTCAACTGCAGTACACGCACAGACAGACAGACAATGTAGACATAATCAAATGGAAAGGTAGCGATAAATGTGTGACGTTCAGCCCGCAGCCTGTTCATACTGTGTGTGACCACTCAGATGACAGAAGAACGACAACACAGAGCGGCTCTGGGGGATGAAACATGCTCTTTGGAGCGGGACAGGAGAAGAGGAACAAAATTAAAAAATAAAAGTGCACTGCTGTCCACTACGGTCTCTCTTCACACCCCTGCCTGTCAATGCATCTCTCTGGAGAGAGGTTTCTATTTGGAGAGCCGGCTCTCCGCGTCAGAGCAAGCTAGCTAGGGCGGCAGATGTTTTTAAGCAGGGCAGAGTCAGGGCCATTCAGCAGTGATTCATGTAGACATCTGTGAATGTAGGGAGGGGGGATCTTTCCTGTTAAGTGGGCTCGCTAAGAGGTGGGCAGCTGGTGCAGGAACGGACCTGTTAGAATGGTTTCTACAGAGCTAAAACACACTGTTTACCAGACACATCATGATTGTCACATTTAGGTACATAGCAGACCTGATTGAGAACACATGTCTGTTAAAGGGCCAAGTACAGTTGGTTCATATTGATCCAGAATTCATATACTGTATATTTAAATAAAATTAATCTTCCATAAAAGTAAATACAAAATACCTTAACTCTGTCAAAGCAGCACACGCTGTCAGACGAGACAGTGGAAGGGCATATTTAAGATAACCTTAAACGGCATGGGGCGATATTTATTTCCGCCTGTTAACAACTTAATTTGACGCCTCAATCACTTCTGACAGCAGGAAGGTCTGAACGTGGTGCAGGGAGGTCCAGAGACCGAAGGACGGACAGCACACAAAAAGCAGTAGAGGACAAGCAACAGACACAGTGACAGAAGCCTGGAGCCGCAGGACAGGACAGCGTCTACAGACGCGGCGGAGGAAGAGTTCGGAGAGGGGGGGGCAGCGGGCGGGGTGAAGGCGAGGACAGGTGTACCTTGTAGGCGACGCGGGGCGGACATTTCTTCCCCAAGCCCAGAGGAGGGGACATGTCCCGCAACATCTTGTACATGTCACGGTAAGCCATGCGGCCACTTCCAGAGGGTCGGGTGAAGGGGGGAGGAGGGGCAAGGGAAGGAAGGGGGGGGGGGGGGGGGTTACAAAAAGAGGGGGAAAACCAGAAAACCAAATTTATTTATATTTCCAGGCGTTAGTGCGACGGGAAGCGTGGGGAGAGGTGGGACGGGTCACGATTCACCCGGGAGAGTCACGGACACCACGCGTGGCAGACGCGGGGTTAACGGAGCGGCTGGCCTCTCTGTCCGCATGCTGGGACACAAGGGCAGGAACCAGGAACGCCTTGACCACGCAACTGCTGCTACGGCAACGAAACAGGACCGCCGCGCGGACAAGACAGCTAACCCGCTGCTGCCAATAGCAACCGATGATGGGATGGGAAAGCATTTGTAACAGGTGCACCTCCCTGACAGCCCAACAGAATTCCCCCCCCCGCCCCCCCAATATTTGTGTTGCCTTTTGTGTGTCCTGTTTCCAGGTAGCAGAAGTCACATATCAGCCGCACACAGGCCAGAGTGAACAACAAAGTGCACAATTCCCTTTTTCCTTCGCCGCCGCTCAATTGAAACAAACATTCCGGATGGTTTGGACTTGCGTGCAATTACATCACAAATTGAGGCCCGAGAAACTGTGCCATTGTTGTTCTTTCACTTGCCCCGGTTAACCTCGCTCGCAAATCGGTTAGTGCGTTTTGTTTTTGTTGTCATGTGTGGTAAGGTCACCCGGTACATTCTCTCACAGCCACTTGTGAGCAATGGGCCGTGTGGGGGGTGCAAACCTTATATGCCACCCTGTTCGGGCACTTCTTCCCCAGGCCAAGGGGCGGCGAGATAAAACGCAACAGTTTGTACATATCCCGATAGCATATCCTTCCGCTGTAAGAAACAAGAAATAGTCCAGGAGGTTAGTGCACAAAACACACAGAATCTCCAATATTTGCAATGGTATTGCAACGGTGGTTCCCAAAGAGAAGGTAATTCGATTGTAGGCCACAGGACGCGTTCTGGATTATTTTTATACTTTTTTTTCAATCTAGTTGTATTGTCTTCAATAAAATGTGCATTCTTATTGTTGAAGTGTTTTCTTAAAAAGGTATAGCTATTGTAAGCTAACTGTACACTTGTCAAATTAACCAAACATCTCCTTGCATTCCACTAGCTTACTGTTTTCTGCGCGTGCTGAATAAATAACCTGGTTCTTCTATAGAGCCCTGGCTCCCTAAGTAGGAACATAAACAAAGTGGCGAACACCGCTCATAACAACAATGCCCTTGGCTTCACAATGCGTTTCAACGTGTGGGGGGCGGAGCATCTGAGGGAGTTAGATTTGAGCTCGAAGTTAGCAGCCGTTCTCGAGAATGACTTACCCTGCCTTTAAGAGTTTGCACTTTATGATTAACAACAGACTAAACAGAGGATAAATGCATGTTACAGTAATTCCTCCTCTTTGGGGAAAGCTGTTACTTCTAACAGCGATGCTAGAGCCGAGACTAATCAACACAGCTCCAGTGAACCCCTAATTAAACTACAGACCTTATATAAGCCAGATAAACTACCTAGTCCAAATGCTTTAAAAGTAACTGATCCATTTAATCACTGATTACAATAGCTTACGACATTGTTGACAGGTGCGGAGAGTGTTGTCACTCTAGATTTTGGGAAATGGCCTTAACCACCCTTAAGTGCGTGTGTATGTGTGTGTGCTATTTAAACCCTCCACTCTGAAGACGGGAGCTTTTAGTTGCAGATTTAGAGAAGTTGGTTTCCGGCGGCGACCCTCAGTGACTGACAGGGGAGCTTTGGGAGCCAGGGGCTTAGCGCAGGGCTGAGCGGTCTCCGTGGGAGCGGGGACGATGGATTTGCATGCATCAACGTAAGGGACCCGAACGCAGGGGCTCGGTTCCTGCCCAGTCACCCCACCCCGGCTTAATGCCGCTCAGCCACGCCGCGCTACCACCCGTCATAAAGCCCCCCAACCCCCCTCCCCCCGTTGGAACTAGAGACCCATAGCTGCGCCTCCTCCTCGCTCCACCGCACGGAACACATCTGCTGCACACCCTCAAACATGCACATGCAGAAATAGAAGCGCATGCATATCTCCCCCCAACATATGGAGGGATTAGAGCTGATATTTGATCATTTTGAAACCATCAATTAAAGCAGTTACTACATTGTGTGCATTATGTATTATTACACTGTTTGCTGGGTATACTGTAACATTAATAAACACAAGTTACTATATAATAACTTCAATAATTCAAGATTACCAAAATAACAACAAAACAAATGATTCCATAGACAATTATGATTGCTAGACATTATGTACAGTGTCTAAATTAATGCTGGGTCCATTTACTTCTATAATTGGGGACATTACATAAGAATAAATCGGGCTATGGGCTATGGGCTATAATTTGGAAACCATCCACCCACACCAAGATGTCAATCATCGCCTACCATGCAGCAGGGTCGTACTCTGCCCACACGCGGATGAATTCGTCGAGGTGATGAGGCCCCAAGATGGAGGCGTCTCTTGTCAGGTACTCAAAGTTGTCCATGATGACAGCCACAAACAGGTTCAGCATCTACAGCGGAATCGGTGGCCATGAAGAAAACAGAGCCCCATAACAAATTGTTTGCAGCGTCGGATGTAATCTTGTTTACACACAACCACCTGGGAAGCTGTCCATTCAGAAAAGGGTAGGCATGTAAAATACTTAATTGTGATTGGATGAACTGACTATCACCGTCGGTCAATGTCACACCTAAACTACAGTATGCCCGTAGCTGCCAGGTACGCCACTGATTGGTCACTATTGATCAGACTCGACCAATTTTAAGCTGTCCAGACTGAATCTTGTGGCAAAGTCAAACCGAAGCAAAATTATCTAATCATCATAAAATAAGATAGAAAAGAAGATGAGACGTAATATTGTGAATATCGGGTGTTGTAACCATGCTACCGATCTACTACTGACCAAGAATGAGCAGAGGAAGATGAAGGAGACAAAGTAGAAATATGCAAAGTCGCTCCCGCACTTCTTCTCCACGGAGCCCGACTTCTTGTCGCACGTGCGCTTACTGAGGCACGCCAGCATGATTTCGTGCCACGCCTCGCCCGTCGCACTCCTGTGGGACGCACATGCACATCAGCAGAGTGTGGTTTAGCTGGCTGGCTCAACAAACACGGTGAAGACAAAGCCTTTTCTGCATTTACCGGAATATCGGCCTCACTTAAAAGTTCAATTAATCCTCCTTAACAACCTTTGACTAACATGTTTTGGTGTCATTACATAATAACCACACGTTATGTTTAGGAAAAAGTTCAAATGACATTTCACATTTATGAAGACTTTGCTGACATGACATAAAGGTGCTTCATGGCTGCACATGTATATTTAGTGGTATTTTTTCTTTGGTAGAGGTATTATCAAAGGCCTAATGAAGACTACTGCAAAAGTATATCTGGCAAAGGGGCTGCCGATGAAAGCTAGCCTGTGGCTAACTCGGGTACATCCACATTCCATGCCAATGTTGAATTCATGTACAATGTCCCTTTTCAAATAAACAGACAAACAAAAGCTACTCGCAGTGTAACGTGGGACCAGAACATTCACACAAGATCAACTGGTGTGATGTAGTGAAGAATGTGGAGTGGACCTGAACAGAAGAATCAGAGCTTGGAAAAAGGTCTGGAAGTTGTTATGGTGGGTGATAGCGGTCTCGTCGTTCAGCTCGATGTTTCCAAACACCTGAGGAAGGCCATAGTCATACTACATGTCGAGGAGATCACAACAACAAGCTGCCTTCATAACAACATACACTGCAGTATGTAATCATTTACTGTAGGCTGTGTAACGTACTGTAACTAGTGAAACAGAAGAAAAAAAAACATAGGCATATATATATCTTAACAATATGGGAGATGGTGGGGGGGGGGATTATCCCACTTAGCCATAGCAACCACAGCTGAGGCGTGCGTCTCACCTGCATGCCGATGATGGCGTAGATGAAGAACAGCATGGCGATGAGCAGGCAGACATAGGGCAGCGCCTGGGGATCAAAGGGTTCCAATGCGGGGTTAGCGACTAGTCAGCAAGCCGGCTGTTGAGGTCACGGTCTGTTCCCTGCCTGCTAATCGGGTCTCAGTCGGTGGCCGGGGTTTAGATGGACACTTTGTCGCACTTCCCCATGGGATGTCATCTAATCGGGCCTTGTGTTTACGTGCGCCGGCGTCGCACTTAATCGGATGTGTAACGTGCTAGCGCAAAGGCTAAAAGCGGCTAGCCTCCAGTTGCATCGCATGCACGCGGGGCAGAGTGAGCCTATTTGTGTGACTCCAGATGAGGTCACCGTGCAAGCTTGTTCTGTCCAAACTATGAGCCAGTGTACGGTATCTGTGCATGAGTGTGCGTGCGCATGGCTTTATGTGCATGTGTGTTTGTGACTGATCAAGTGTTGTGCGTGCGTGATGAGTGCATGTGTGTGCAAGTGTTTGTGTGCGCGTGTGTGTGCGTGTGTGTGTGTGTGTATGCGTCTCCCCGACCTTGAAGGACTGGACGAAGGTCCAGAGGAGGATGCGTATGGTGTAGCCCTGCCTCAACAGCTTGATGAGACGGGCGGCCCTGAACAGCCTCAGGAAGCTCAGGTTGATCAGCTTATCCTGCCAACACACAGCCAGGGATCACAGTCACAATACTGTGACAGTGTTAGCACGCGCGCGCGCGCACGCACACACACACACACACACACACACACACACACACACACACACACACACACACACACACACAGTATTTGATATGTTCATTCTGTACATGATTTAACGTAATGCACCAGGGTAGAAGAATCAAACAAGTCGTCAGAGAGTCGTTTGTAGATCACATTAAAAGAAAATAAAAAAATAACAACATGCGAGGGATTTGAATCCAAATAGACACTCCCGACGCCCCTCCCAATTATGCTCCCGCAGCTGACACCCCCAGAAACCCAGAGACAAAAGGAGCTCACGGTGAGCTTACAAAAGTTGAGCTGCCGACAGGAGCAGCCGCTTACCGTCTGCGGGGACCCGGAGGGGAGGAGCCAGGGAAGGGTGGAGCACAGACAGCAGTGGAAGAAAAAAGCGTCATCTGACTTTTAGTTGGGAGTGATGCTGCAATCAATTGTACTCAGAACTCAGAAAAGGGTTAGTTGCAGTCATTAGTTGAAATTGTAAGTCGGGAACTTGGGCAAGATTCATCTCTAGCCCAGGTTTGCCCCCCAATGCACACGTACCTGACGTCACAACAATATGGCAGCACTGTATCATATCGCTTTCATCAATGACCAATTTATGTTCAATAGTTATGTTGTAAAACATGCCTACTACCTATAGTCACAGCCTCTTCCGTTCATTAGCGTCTTTAAGCTAGTGACTGACTTTCCGGAAGTGAGGAAGATTTTCAATAGCTGTTGGCTGTTGGTATGATGCTAATCTTATGCTAATGCGGTGCTTTCTTTACTAATTTCAGTTACTGCATTTATTTTAAGCAGTAACCGTTGCGTACAATTTAGTTGGTCGTCATGCATGTCAATCAAAGTACCTCTCCTGTCAAGTAGGCGGATCTTGACGCAGAAGAGCCAGCGCTGTGTGCCAGACTTTGCGTAAATTAAGGTGAGCACTGCGAGTCTCTTAAGAAGTGTGCTAATGCTTGTGAAGTTTAGATACTTACCATATAAATATCTGTTTGCTGTGGGCGTGCATATTTTCCTGAGCAGATGCACTAGGAAGCATTTAGATCGGAAGCCGATTTGCAACGGATTGCAGCATAATTTACAGCAACAAGCCGTGCTGTTTTGGAGACGTAATTTACATCACTAAGTTGTAATCAGTATGAATGCGTTATGTGCGAGGCTGTTATTACCCAGCAAATATCTAAAAAGCTGTATTCAACAAATACATTCTGAATAAGTCTTTAAAAACCAACCGTTTGCTGATTACATATTCACTTAAAAAATAAATAAATAAATAAAGTGGAGCGAGAGAAATCACTCTCCATTGTGCAGAAGCCTCTTGCTGTGCGTCAGGCCTGGCCTCACAGAGCCCACGGCTGAATCTGGAAGCTGCCACGCTAATGACCGAGCAGGCTTCCGGAAGCTGCCGCGGGCGGGCCTGACGGGGCTTGCTAGCGCGCAGTTTGCCGCGGCGGCTCAACTCACTTTTATCTCCGTCACCAGGATGTCCGTGATGCTTCCCAGGACGGTGACAAAGTCAAACACGTTCCAGGCCGCTTTCAGGTAGTTCTACCATGAGGTGAGAGGTAGAGAGAGAGAGGTGTGTGGGGGTGGACAGACAGACAGACAGACAAGACCAGTAAAGCCCATTAACCATAGCCTCTGTAGACTATCCAGAGCCCGCACGCTTCAATTTCATTTCACAGCGTGTCATTCTGGAACCCCCCTCCCATTCGCACGCGAGGACGTTTGATTGAAATGTATTAGCAGCACCTTTATGACTAATGCTTTTGAATTGAACAGTTCCAGACTGATTTATATGGCAAGTCAAAAATCGAAGCTCCCAAGACCAGGACGGTCCACCACCCCGCTGGAGGCCAGACTCTACCGCAACAATGATTTATTTTCCTGTAACACACCCCCCCACCACACCTTCTTTTTGTATTCCTCCCTCTCAGCTCTCTCTCTCACACACAGACACACACACACAGACGGGCTGAAGTCAGTTTGAGTAATAGAGAGAGAAGGGCCGTCCTAACGCCTAACAGCAATGGGTGTAAATAATGTTTTACGTTTTTCCAGGATGCCTATAACTTGTCCCGCGATGGAAGCTACAAGCACGTAGGTGGAGCGCGCTGCAAATTGCCAGCCTGTGTGGTCTATCCTCCAGTCCGGCGTAGCAGTGGGTGAGCAAAATGTATGTACAGCAGCACTGTAGCTCACCAGGGGGCCGAAGGCGATGATCTTGAGGATGCACTCCAGCGTAAACAGGGCTGTAAAGACGATGTTTAGGTATTTCAGCATGGACTCGTACAGGACTGGGGCTCCATAGAACTGAAGGTTAAAGGAAACACACACAATATACTGTGTACGTATACTGTATATACTTTAATGTACTGAGAAGAAACTGGATAGCAATTACAAGGATGGTTGTCTCTTTAGAAGGATGGCGCTACTCCTAACTAAGAGACATTACCTTACAATGTTCTGTAAGCGCAATACCCACGCACGCGCACACACATGCACGCACACACACACATGCACGCGCAAACACAATGCAATGTGAAGGCACTCTTGACATATTAGTTAGGCGTAATCGGGCACAAATCGAGACTGTGCAGATGATCTGGACAGAGATAAGAGACAGTGATGTTCCTAGATCACAGGGCTGTGCTGTGCTTTCACAATGTAAAGGCAGAGCCCTCACGGTACCATTATAAACACCAGGGTTGTTACAGTAAGCCCTCCATGGATACAGATGCACTAGATTAGCCAGGGACTTTGAAAGCTAACATTGCCTCCATCAATATTCTGACTTGTCTCTATGTGCTGTGTGCCAAAGCCCATCTTGCTAGCTTGTTGAAGCACTAATAGCTGAAGTTCACCGCCAAGCTAGCAGCAGCCTTCACTAAATGTGTGACATTGGTTTGCAATATGTGGTTATTCCACATATTTGTGACTCAAGGCTACATGCAGCTGAAGGAGAGCATCTACATTCAACTAGATATACCAAACATAATCATTCTAATAAATGATATTAGCTATGCATGAGGCAGTGGTTGTCCAACCTTTTGTAACCACCAAACAGAATAGAGAGCAAAAGTCACTTCCGCGTTAGTTCTTGCAACTTTCTTGACTTGAAAATGTATATTTTATATAGACACACATCATATGTGTACTTTGTGTCACAATTCAAACGGGATCTAAAAATAATTGTATTCTCGCCGTTGACTAGCCTACATACAGTATTTTTTCCAAACTAAGGTCCCATAACGCGGACGTGACTTCAGCTCTCTATTTAAAAAGGTTTTTTGTTGATAAAACTGTATATAAAACATTCTAAAAGCATAACACATGTATACTACTGTATAATGTAAACATATATAAGAACACAGATTTGGTTAAAGATAATAAACCTAACGTTGTAAACGTGAAGGGCATTCCCACGCCCCCCCTCACCTTCATCATGAGCACCACAGTGTTGAGGGCTATCAAGGTCATGATGGCGTATTCAAAGGGCGGCGACACCACAAACTTCCACATCTTGTACTGATAAGACAGCTTGTTCTCTGGCATGTATCTGGTCAGTGGCTTGGCGTTGATAGCAAAGTCAATGCAAGCCCTCTGCCGCAGAACAAATGGGTGTACAAAATGATGTATTGTATATGTGTGAACAGCATGTATCAGATTTCTAACTAAAGAGTAAATACATTAGAAGACATTACAAATGACAAACAAAGGTCAAAGGAAAGTGTTGTGCATCTAAAGATTCAGAGAAGCAAATTAAAGCAATCTGGTTCTGACTGAAAATATATTTAATTTACTGTGTAGCCTGCTGCTAGCCTGGCTCCGCCCGACTATTGCTCTCAGCTCAATTCTTTACGCTGAGATTATAGTGTGGAAACCCTGTTGGCATTAGCGTTCACACAGCCACCCTGTCAGGGTGGGCAAGTGCGATGATGCTGAAGTCACCCGTGTTTCAAAATGGTGGTAGAGCTATATGAGGCGATTGGAACAGTTCAACTCATCATATACTGTAGGAGGCCAGGACTGTTAAAGGCAGGGTCAGTCATTCTTGCTAACTTCGAGCTCAACTCAAAACAGTATCGCTCCAACGTCCTACGCAGCGGCGGATCACACGTCAAAATGCATTTTGATGCAAAGCCTCATGCTACGGCTTTGTTGATGTGAGCGGTGTTCGCCACTTTGTTTATATTCCTATCTACAGAGCCAGGGCTGTGTAGAGGTATCAGATTATTTTTTCAACACGCACAGAGAACGATAAGTTAGCGAAATGCGAGGAGATATTTGTTGAATTTGACAAAAAGCGTATTAGCTTACATTTAGCTTGCAATAGCCGACTGTACCTTTAACACATCCCAATAAAGCGTGGCCAGACTATATTGATGACGTGAATATTGTAACACTAGGCTAGTGTCCCTCAGTTGGAACAAATGAAACAGGCACCCCCCCCAACTCAGAAGCTGATAAGTGTATTCTGCCAGGCCATGGCGAACGCCATCTTCACTAGTTCCCACCTCGTTCTTCTCCAGGCTGCACTCGGACATGGCCTTGTCCCCCTGCTCTTGGAAGGTGATGATGATCAACGCCACGAAGATGTTGACGAAGAAGAAGGGGAAGACCACAAAGTAGACCACGTAGAAGATGGAGGTCTCCATGCGGAAGCCCGGGCTGGGGCCCTGGTCTTCATAGGTGGCATCCACAGAGTGCTTCAGGACCCTGGGGAGATGGGATGAGGAATGTGTGACGTCTCCTGTAGAGGTCCAACAAGGCGAGACACTGTAGGATAGGCTGGTGTTGTGGGTGTCAGGTCGGGTTGGACGCTAAGCTCTGTATATGAAATTACTTAATTGTAAGTGCAAATACATTAAGTATTATGTATGACAGTCTCCTCTTGGCCTCAATTTTACTTTACCAGAAATAGAACATGAACAAGATCTCAATATGCATCGATCGGTTGCCCCTCCACCTATCTGGGTTCTTTTCTGCTAAATTGGGTGCTATTTCACCTCATAAAATGGACACGTAATTGCATGTCCTTTGAAAGGCATAATAGAAACGAATCAAGCCTGGAACAAGAGCCATTAGCTAAATATAAAGTAGTATTAGCATTCACAGTAGTGCAGTACAGATGTAACATCAGTTCTAAACTGCTCTCAATGATTGTCTAAATGGGAACCGAATGGGAAATCTTTTTGAAATAGTCTAAGGAGGCAAAGATCAAACCCAGACAACTTACAACCTTTTTAAATAGTCTTTTTGAAAATGTACTTTCACTTCAGTCTAACTTATGGATGCATGTGTGTTAAAATTATGATTTGTTACATTACCTGAATGTTGCCTATGCTGTTTAGAGTGTAACATGTAAGACTGGAGCACAGAAAGGGAGGTCAGATTGATTTTGGTCATGGGTGTCATTTCCACACGTACCTTCTGAGACATTTCAACAGAAATGCAACTTTAAAAGCAATAGCCGATAAATTGATCGTGTCGTTAAGTCTGGCAGGCCACGGAAGCCGGCTGTGGCGGCTGACTGTCAGCTGATCTCTACACCCAGATGAATTAGTCTAGCCTAGTCATTCATTGGCCCTTAGAAGGAAGGAGATTCCTCAAAATGGTCTCTGCTTTTAATTCTATTCACTGGATTAGTAGCAAGACACCCATGGCCTCTCCTGTTTTTCTGTTCAGTGCCAAAGATAAACTCTGAACTTACCACTAAAGCTACATTTTAGGTTATATTGACGCTTTGTTTTCCTTGCTGTATGGTTGTGTTGCCATACCGCCAAAGATAAACCGTTCTAGCATCCTGCTTATATTTGTGTGCTCATACCAGACGAGAGTGCCGTGACATCATTTCTACGTTATAGTAAACCGCCCGTGTTGCGTCAAATTCACACGGTGCGCAGACAATGTATGACCAGTGTACACCCTGTGTGCTGTACAGGGCAAGCGTGCTGCCTGGCTCAAGGGTGGCGGCAGGCGGACTCACATGGGCCAGCCCTCCCCGGTCGACACGGTGAAGAGTGTGAGGAAGGCCCAGAGGACGTTGTCGTAGTGGAAATCGTACTTCTTCCATTCCCTGGGCTGGGCCTCCACCTCCCCCTTGGCATAGGCCAGGAAATGACCCCTGGTTGGGGGGGGGGGAGGAGAGAGAGAGAGAGAGAGAGAGAGAGAGAGAGAGAGAGAGAGGAAGGTGGGGTGTTCAAATGAACAAGAGATGACAATATGAGAAATAAGAAAAAGTATATACACATTCCATGTTCCATATTTATTCTATATACAGTATCTCTTATTTCTATATATATATATACTATATATATATATATATATATATAAATAAATAAATAAAACTGTGTGTGTGTGTGTGTGTGTAGTAATCAGGAGTTTGAAGACTACTGAAAAAAACACTGCAAACTTATGCATGTACAATAAATACAGTAGTAACATGGAATCTGGCAGAGCAGGAACCAGATGCAGGTTAGAGATAAGGACTGGATTTTAATTAAAGAAAATAATTAAAAAAAAAAAAAATAATAATAATCAAAACGACTCACAGGAAACAATAACCGACATTGAAACAAACGAAAGCCCCAAACTAAATACCAATGCCAAACCCACAGGTGCAATCAATATAACAATTACACCCGTGAGACAGGAAGCGCTGTGGAAGTGAACGTCTGGTGACCCGAGGAGGGAGCACGCAGGCCCCGGTAACGGTGGGGTGGGGTGAGCCGCCCTGAACGTTACAACTGTATAGAGCAGGGGTAGGGAACCCTGGTCCTGGAGAGCCGCAGCCCTGCATGTTTTAGATGTCTCCCTGCTCCAACAC
>JAODUE010000664.1:0-13089 GCA_027564755.1 Amblyopsis hoosieri
ACCCATTCATTAGAATCAGGTGTGTTGGAGCAGGGAGACATCTAAAACACGCAGGGCTGCGGCTCTCCAGGACCAGGGTTCCCTACCCCTGCTCTAGCTGTTGCATTACATAGGCCTACAGCAATACAGTCTACAACAAATAAAGGACAATGATTAATTTGTACACAACAAGCAATACTCATAGCAGGTGTACAAGTGAAGCCAGTATAACAGTATGCTGTTCTCTATTTGCCAGTGTGTCTTTTATAATAAAAAATAAATAAATAAATAAATAAAATAATAATAATAATAATAATAATAATAATAATAATACAAATAGAGAACGCTGATAATCACAATAGATACATCCCTCCTACAGGAGTACCTTAAAAATAAATATTGATGATGCTTAATGCTTCAGAGTGATGATGTTGATGTGTGTCAATGAGTTCATAATGGAATAAGTTATATATTAGTCCTCTTATGTAAGCCTGCATGATTCACATCGTTGGAGATTAGCATTTTATGCTTTTATTTTAGTAGAACCAACTAATTAGAATGTTAGAATAACAGTAGCTTTATGTGTGTCTTAGTACTGCCCTCTAGTGGGAACGGAAATGCAGCGCGACCTAGACATTTATCACGACTGCGTTTAATATTGAGTGAGCGTACAATATAATTCATGAAATTGGTATACAAATAAAAAATGAAATGCAGTTAAATAAATATGAATTATGCGGATTGTATTAAATTATACTACATTATAAATATATTGTGCTATAAGACTATAATCTGCCAGGCACTGTTACTTGTTAAGAATTACTGGAGAATTAGAAATGGCATTCTACAGTTAACCACTAGGTGGTGCGCATATACAAATGTTTGTTACTTGCCTGCCTTATAAGATAAGGTATAATTTTATTTTATTATTAGTGTCCTTTAAACGTCTCACAACTCACTTAGATTGGATTACATTGATTTATGACGCTAATGTAACAATAGCTGTAATCCTTAGTCTACCGGTATGGTAAATTAATATTCCTCAAAGCAATCATAACGAGTTACAGCACACGCAAAAAACAAAGTTCTGTCGTCCACTCTCGTTTTAAAGGGAATGTCACAAAGAGTTGAAATTCAAGTCTTGACACATGTAGATAAAACTATCGATGCTGTTGCGGAAGGAAGTTATTGGGGAATTCACTTTCTGCCACATGATAGACAAAAAAGATGGCCCCGCCCACACCATCGATGTTGCCTACTCGAAGCTGTTCTCTACTCTCTGTGTTGGATTGTGCGTTGACAGTGGAAAATCCTAGTGGAAGTCTGTCGCAACAACAGCAACAGTAGCATTTCGACTTCGGACTCGGAGCAGCTGAGGACAGTGTCGTAGAAAAATAATTCACCGACACCGATCAACCATGGCTACTCAAACATCATCTTGCACTGGATCCACTTTGCTGCAGCCGATAAGCGACATCATCAATCTCCCTGTAGACCAGGTATGATTTATATTCGGACAATTCCTATTTTTAGCCAAACGCCCAATGTATTTTGAATGCATTTTTGTCTGCCTCTTTTTATGAAATATTGGGACAACTATGCAATCTAGTGCTGCGCACCTATTTTGTTACATAAGGGCAAACTCGGAAATGACCAGACTACATAACATAGCCACCATTTAGCCTACCGTATTCAAAAAGCATTTCTTTATTTACGTTAGGCCTAAATGTCCCGTTTATAACCTTAACAATCAGGGTTAATCGGAGTTCCATTAAACGGATCGCATATGCTGTCCTTTCGTTAGTTATTCTCTATTATCTGCCACCACCAGACCTGAAGCCCCAATGCTCTGTAGGTTCATATCCTTTCAGTAGCCCATTGTCCCGTGCCCCTTAACACTTGTAGTTTCCTGAAGAAATTGTGCTTGCACCCACATTAAATTCACTTTTGGACATTTAGCCCAGTCCTCTCTAGGTTACTGATCCTGTCTGTCAGCTCTAAACGACCCATGGTGTCGACTTCATTCAGTCTCAGAACACCATGCATGGCGGCCGTTACCGGTAAATCCTTTTTAAAGTGATTTTTGTGTCTCCGTTGAGCCTCAGCAGTCTTTGCCTTTAGGGCTTGCACTTTGTGGAGCAGTGACGTATCGTGAAGACGAGGTGTGGTCCACTTTACGTTCTTCTGACATTCTTTAGATGAGTAACAAACAGGCTAGGAAGACTGGAGTCATTGTAGTTGAATTAATTAATCAGTAATATAGGCCTGCTCATAATCCCTCTGTAGGCTACTTAATTTATGCATCATCATCTTTGTGCAGACCTAGGTTTCAGTTAAACGTGCTTTCAACTGATAATGGACTCTTCTGGTGTCGTGCCAAATGCAGATGTGTCTCATTTGTTTTGGTTGACACATTGGAAATACCTCTGTTCTAGCACATACTATACATAATGATGTAATTTACTTTTTATATGTGGTATTTTTGTTTAATACCTACCAAATATTTTGCCAAAAGATAGAAGAAGTGGGTAGGGGGTGGGGGTGGGGGGCAGTTCATGAGTAATGTACATTTCCACTTAAAACAATCACAATGATCACAACCACATCAAAGCTAATGACAAGGTTGATTCACACCTGTCATACACTTTTACTTGCCTGGCATCTTATGCTTTTAACATGTCTGAATAAGTTACTCTCTACTGTAACGCAGCTTGGAATAATGCCTATTGGAAGCAAGCATGGCAATTATATACTCCCCTTGGTTGTGGCTAAAGAATGCATTATTTTTGCAGACATGGCTAGGACCCATTGTGTGTCAGGGCCATTTGATTGCCTGATTGCCTTGAATTCTCTGTCAAAAGACTTGAAACACAACACCTGAGAAGAACCTGTAAAATGTGTCTTTCTCACGGTGCGGGTCCACAGACAAAGCCTATTTCTCCTCTCTCATTTTGTAATCCTGTTTCATCCCCACGCGTTCTCCCAGCTTGTAATAGGAATGTATGTTGCCACAAGGCTGATGTTTGGCAGCCTTTTCACTGAGTGCATAAACAGCATTAACTTCCTCTTTTACAAGTCTGATTAAAACAAATAATAGTTTTTGTTTAGTAGCTGTCTGACGTGACAAAGTCTTCCAAATCTTTCTTACTTTATGACGTCACAGTTCAGCTGGTGGGAGCAAAGACACAAACAAAGTGACAAATATTACATGAATATCCAAGTAACTAGCTCATGTGAGATCCAGACTCGGTTTCAGTTTCTCAGCATTCATTAACAGCATGATATCACTGCCTAACTTTAACGGGAGGAGGCCTGTCATGGCTGGCTGTAGTTGCCTCCTCCTAAATCTTCAGTCTTTATATAGGCAAAATCATTATTTACCATTATTTAATTTTAAAAGCAAAACTTGTTTCTTGCATCTTGTATGCTTGACTAATATGACATGAAGAATTGAAAAATGAAAGCCCAACCGATCCTGGATATTTTGAACCTATACAAAACATTTCTGTCAAAATACATAACTGATAGCTGCTTGTTATGCTAGCTCCTCTGATGTATCAGACCAGCTCTATACCATGCTACTGTACATGTAACTCTGCATAAAGGAAACTAAATGTGAATTGGCAGTTGCTACTAGCCTTGTGAGATCAGGATGGTCTCACGAGGCTAGTAACTAACTTAAGTTTAATTTCGCCAAGAGAATCCGTCTGGAAAGCCTGTCATTTTGAATGTGTCCGAGCAAGTCAGTCTGGAAAGCCTAGGAAATGTGTAGTAGCAACTGAACTTTCCAATCAGAACCATGTTGATGGCTATACGGGCGAGTTTTAGCTGTGCCGATTGGTTCATCCAATCAAGTGCAAAGTATTGTTTTGGAAGTACCTGCCATTCACAAACAGTTTCCATGTACGGCTCCCCAAATGGACTTGAGACAACAACTTCTCTGGCATGTCAGGTTAAGCTACTACTACTACACTGAATTACTACAATATTTTGAATGTGACCATATCACATGGGCAGAAGAAGTGTGAGATGAAAGGAAGTGTCTACAGGCTGAAATGTACCACATATTTGTTTATGGAAATTTCCCCACTTGCTGTTGAAGTTCCATGACCAGCTGGGCTGGGTTTGTCTTTACTTCCGCTGTGTTCACTTACTGCGGCCTATTAGTATGAGTTATTAGGCTGTGGCGTTTAACTGGACGAGTTAAGGTAAACATTATGCACAATTTTAAAGGCAAAGAAAATGACGACGTCATCATTGTGCCGCTGTCCTGTAAGATATGCGTTCCCTGGGTGGCCTTGCTTATTAGGTATCTGCCAACAGAATGTTGCACTGTGCCAGGGACATTGGCAACACTAAATAAATCAATAAGAGCTCATCATGCTGTTGCCTGGGGGTAGGCAGACCAGTAGCATACATTGTATTAAAGGAAACCATTACGGTTGGGAATCACCAGAGGCCCCACGGTGCGATATTATCGTGATACTTGTGTCATGTGTTATTTTTGCAAAATTTTCCAATTTACTACTTTTTCCAACTTCAAATGATGTCCCCAAAGGAAATCGGTTTGTTCATCTCACATAAATTGTATTGCTGCAAAATGTTATTGTCAAGCCGACTAACTGACACGAACATGTCATAAATATTAGTTAAATTCGCATGTGCAATGTATATAATTATAATATAAAAGGTATAAAAAAATAAAAATACTTGTCAGTGTATCAATACAGTATCACCATGCGTAATATCGCGATACTATGCAGTATAGATTCCCCCCGCCCCCCACCCATAGAAACCATTATCTTCAGTTTACAAAGACAGTGTGTGTGGAGGTGATGGGCATCTGAGTCATGCGGATGCACAATGGCAGTATTTAACATTGGAGATGTGTGTGGGCACGCATGCTATGTGCAGCAGGCCCCCATTGGCCCATATCAGGGTTATAATGGTATGGTGTGTATACTGTTTAGATGTAGGCTAGTAGGCCCTCATACCCACTGGGGTTTGCCACTGTCAGGTGATGTGTGCATCACTAATATGATTTAGCTGCCTGCAAGTGCCATGGGATGTCTTACTGCTGCAGTTGGGCCTGGTAACTCCCTCAGGTTTTGTTAGAGGATCTATAATATATAGAGGATCTATAATATAATGCATTATATATAAGAATATATAATGCAAGTAGTTACCGTAGTTACAGCTTACTGTAAAACATGATTGTTTTTTAAAAATATACATATAAATATACAACATCACTTGGCTCTCCAATAAATACATTTACAAATGTTTCTTAAAAAAAACAAAACACATTTACTATCAATGGCAAGACAATACTGGCTATGTAAATGCAGTCTTAAAAATAAAAATGTGCAAATGTGTTCTTTGGAGCGCTAAGTGATGATTTATTTGGACTAAAATGGGTCTTCCAGGGTTAAGGTCTCATTCTGTGTAGTACGTACAGCATAGCTCCATCAGCCAGCTTTTTATAGACTCACGCGGGGAGTTTTTCTCACAGTGAATGTTTTTACGCCTCGACTGTGAACATGAAAGACGTTGTGTCACTGTATCACAGTTCAAGTGCATCAGCACTGAAGCTGAAGGCCCTAGCAGCTTAATGCTCAAGTAGGCAACGGACTCATGAGCTGTTCCTAGATCAGTCGGTCTACTACAGGTACACACCATAGACGGTGTGAGATGCTGACATTTAAACATAAAAAAAATGTATCATGAGAAATTTCACTTCGTATATAAACTGTAAGATATGGGTGGTTAGGTTCTAGCTTGCTGTGTCTGGGTTAATTTCCCTGCCTGGTCTTCAAAGTTTGAGGACAAGCATGCAGTGTACAGCTGGAGCTGCTTAGCATCCTGTGGTCACAAAATGCTCCAGTGTCCAGCTGAACAATCACCGCGCTGTTAGCTTGATATTGCGATTTGTCTCTCTTCGCTAGCAATCACTCCATCTTTAGTTGTGGCTGCTGCACACGCCACTAGCCTATCTGTCGCGTTGAACGTTAATGGGCCTTCTCTTTGTTACCTGCTTGTTACCTGGTATAGTCTATTTGCTTTCTCACAGATGGATATCTCTTCTGTCTTTTTAACAGGATGGGATGCTTATGATATCCTTGAGAAGATGACTTTAAAGAGCCATACTATTTAATTACGGGGTATTTAGTAGGCAGAATACGCACAAGCAAAAAACTGTTGGGTTGGAGTCTCTCTTGCTAAGTCCCCAGAGTGATAGCTCCAGGACTGCAGGCGCTAAACCGCCCAAGTCTCTTCAGAGCCTCTCTTTAATTGGCTACTCTCATGGGAGCTCTATTTGTTCAATTGATTTCCCTTTCCCTTTGGAGCAGTGCACCGTGGGCAGCTGCAGAGATACTGTGCCGTGCACAGCCCAGCGTGCACATGGGCACTTGCAAGTACACATTTGTGATTTCTCCTGGGGAATATGGATCCTGGCCATTACGATAACATTGTCGGGAATGTGGCGAAGGCAGCAAGGCAGGAAACTACAATATTTCAAGCAGACAGCTCTGATCATGTTTTAATGAATTTTCCACTCCGTGTGTGCGCGAAAGCAATCATTAAGACAATATGAAAAGGATTAACTCTGCATTCTGTCTTAGCGTATGCACGCCAGTTGTCATGTTTACCCAGAGCAAATACCGTTGTCTCTCTGCTAGCACTTTATTGCTGATGAGGTCAAATGGAGTGTATTGATAGTAAATGGGTTTGTCGTGTAACATGAGAGCGTGATAACCTTTGCTGTAGTGTAGACTGATGGGGTTAGCTATAACCACTACAATGTTTAATTAATTAAAAATTGTATTACATAATTTAATCAAATGAATATTTTAGTCTGACTATGCATACCTCTGTTTTGAATATTTTCAGCCATACACTATTAAAATACTAGCCTGGCATCTCCTCCAAGCTGCTTAACTAGAAGACAACATAGTGTAAACATAGGTGTAGGGGAAAGAAAATGTGACAGCGGAAACATTCTTTACCCAGTGCTGCTCTGACATAAAAGCACTACTATATGCATGCATGTGTGTGTGTGTGTGTGTGTGTGTGTGTGTGTGTGTGTGCGCACACAGTTGCATGTGGCTGTGGTCTGGGGCAAAGCTCAATCTTAGTCAGAACTGTGTGTGTGATCCAGACTTTAATAACTACAGTAGTTAAACATGGGCACAAACTATTTGCCACTGCCATAGTGCTTGCATTACTTGGACGACATACTTTCATTTGAGAGTAATATTAATAGTAGAATAGCCCCCGATGTTAAAGGCCGTTGAAACTAGTCATAGTTCTAAAATTAATTTGAGATTTTAAACTGCGATAACAAGACATCTTGGCAATGGTAATTCATCATATTAACTGCAAATCTATGTGTGGCCTTTGCCAGTTGAGTCACCAGCTGAGTACAGTGTAACTGTATTTACCACAAAGCACGGAGTATCTTAGTAACGGCAGTCGCTTTCTAGCTGATTCACTGTTTTGACCAGGAAGTTGGGTGGGTAAAGGTGAATCACCCAAAACAAATGAAACAACATATAAATTGGACTTTGCAATGTATTGATCTCTCATATTTCCTTGTGCTAAAGTAGTGACATTTGCCAGTACAGGCTTTGACACCCTGAGGTGGTCCTTTTTGTTCAATGCCTCTACTACACCAATAAAAAGTATACGTGGGTACTGGGTATTTTGGGTAAGTTTTGAACATCTGTAAGTTTGTGCCCACAATTCTGTTCACGTCAGTACGCTCTCCTGACATTGATGTTTCTCTTCCCTTCAAAATCTTAAAGGATCACTCCAAGGGTCCTTACATCAGGGAAGCTTATGGTTCTATAAACTAGATGTCAGTGTTACAATTCATTGAGTTAAAAATAAATGGGACTGGATGTTGTCATTGGTTATCTTCTGAGCATCGCCGTGGAGCCACAAACACAGAATTCCCGCACACAGGCAACAGATGTCAGTTATTTAACAGGCTTAGGCTTATGTAACATTAGCCTAGCAAACAGTTCATTGTAACATCACAGAGGGCCTGGCTTTGTTTATATGGTCTTGTGCAATTGTTGCGTGCCAGATTACGAGAGGATTTTTATTAGGATTAGGAATGAATTGCATGGTATTTAATACAGCCTGCTTGCTTCAGATATGGGCAGCTAAAATGGACCTCTAAATTGATCTTTAGAGGTCTGGGCACAAGCGTAGACTGTCGGGACTGCCTCAGATACAGGATGTTTTAAGCATATGTTGTTCAAAAGTTTGTATTTGTAGCCTTCACTTTGGAAACAAGCACACAAGCAAAGCTTCACTTTGCTTGCCAGCTGTATCATAGCAACCTCTGTATTCTTCCTCCTGGTACAGTAGGCCTACTCATTTCTAAAAGTCTGAGATATTGTGTTAAATCTTTCAACAACAGTGCAAATTTGATCTTAAAAACCAATTATCTTTATCGAACAGAAAATTGGATTATGTGGATATACATTAACTCGAGCTGTGTTTAAGTGGCTGAACTTTAATAGCTTATGGCAATTAAGTCCATTAGACTCCTGAACCGTTGACCTCTCTGGATAAAGCAGCTAGTCTCTTGACAAGTTGATCCAGAGACATTATATAGAAGAGACAGACCGCTTAAGGAATTCTAAATAAAACTCTATCCCTGTCTATCTCTATTAAGAGATGGACACATGGAATAAAATGGGGTCTCTCACTTAATTGGCCTTTGCTCATTCTGTCGCAGTGAAGCACAAGATCCTGATTTTAAATGTAAGCCATTGTTGAAGTGTCTCTTTTGCCGCATGCGCAGGACTAAACAGAAGATTACGTCTCAACCTCCGACACTGGAGCTCCCGACCTAAAGCCTTGTACATGTGCGCTGTAAATACAACAGTAGTTTTAGACTCTACTGTTATAATTGTAGTCATGTTTAGTTTAATATTTGGCATTTACACTAAAAGCAGGATCGATGTTGTGCTCGCCAATATGTAGGCTGTTGCTGATGCATGTGAAATGCAAGAGCACAGGACTATGTCGCATGATTATTACATCATGACAAATAATCCTCCTATGTCGCATGATTATTACATCATGACAAATAATCCTCCTATGTCGCATGATTATTACATCATGACAAATAATCGTCCAAACTGGCTTTATTTACATTGTTAGAAACAATATATGTACATAAGCAGCACCAAGATAATATTATGAAGCACCATATGAGCCAAGTGTGACACCAACCGATAATGAATTTATGAATGGAGTGTGTATTGCAGCTTGAACTGGTAGTGAAAAGAGTCATAGTTATTTAGAGAGGAAATAAGGGGTGAAACAGTTTTCATTAAAACAAATCATATCTTACATTACAGCAAGAACCGCTACCCCGTACCATAACTAATCAGTGTAAGTGCCTTGATACAGAAAAATGCCATGCTTTAGGCTAATAGACGAGTTAGCTCACTCTCCCTTCGAACCACTGTCCTGATTCACTTGACGCTGAAGAACTATGTTCAAGTGACGTGGGAACCGGTTGAATTAGAGCTTCTATATTTCCATCATTTTTCAAATAGTGGTGCCAAAATGCTGGCTGCACCTCATCTGTGATGAGATGGATTAATAGAAGGGTTGATGGACCTTATTCTTCGACTGTATGTGACTGGGTGAGGTGACAACTCACAGTCTCTGTAACCTTAGCCTGGTTCACCACCATTCTGAGTCACCGCCTCTCAGTTAGACTGGCCTTTCACATCACGTCCTCCACCAGGCTTTGCAGCTTTAAGAGGAATGCCTATTTGAGAAAAATAAATGTTTGCGTCTTACTCTGTTTTTGCAGGTGGCGTAGCAGTTGGCTCTCTCCCCATTTCATTTGGACACAGTTGTTCTATTGTTCACTCGCTTAGTGGTCACACATAAAAATAATAATAATAATAATAATAATAATAACTTAAATTTATATAGCGCCTTTCACAAACCCAAGGACGCTTAACAAACAAAACTGGGGGGGGGATTAAAGCCCATAGGCCTCATTGAAGAGGTGTGTTTTGAGCTGTGTTTTAAATATTATTATGGAAGAAGCAGAGCGAATGGCAAGAGGAAGCTTGTTCCATAATGATGGAGCACCGACACAAAAACACATTCAGTGTTGATATTATTTTCTGATATTATTATACAGTTCAAATGACGAGACATGCGCTGTTTTTATTGCCTGTCTGAATTGAATATTGAAGTCCTTGTGGCTTGTGGCATCAATGATTAGCAAAGATTAGTAACGCAGTCTCTATGTTTAAATCCAAACTACCTATTACAGAACGCTGACTGATCACACTCTCTCTGATCATATTCTAAAATGACTACAGAACTAAGGGCAGCAAATGTCCCTAGAACACAGGACAAAGTACAGTGACATAATACAGAGAGGCTTTTCAGCAGCCCGGGGTAAAGCAACAAGGCTGTCCATGTTATGAAGCCCACACACAAAGCCCCGCTTCATAACTGCCTTGTCCGTGGCAAAATGCTTTTTTTTATTTTCCTGTCTTTGTCTCCCTTTCCTCAGTTGTCGCTCTCCGGAGTGTCTGTTTGCTGTTCATTGGCATGGCAACGTGCAGAAGCCAACGGCTCACTAGCCAGAATAAATGACCCGTGTGTGAAAACACGGGGCTCAAACGCACCGTGCGGCCGTCGTGTCACCATGTGACGTGCCTTCGGTCACAACCCAAGGTGTCATTTGCACCAGGGGTTTGGGCTGCTGTGCGTTTTAAGGAACAACACACTTATTGATGTGGTTCTGCTCTAGTGCCTCGGGCTGCCATGTGGGGACCATGTGTATTGTTTGGCTATTTATAGCCTGCCTGGCCACAGAGGCTCACTTGCACCTGTGGATCAGCCCAGAGACAGCGTCACACTGCAGATACGGTACCTGCAGCACCCCTTTGAGTGTGTGTGTGTGTGTGTGTGTGTGTTGTGGAAATACTCTTTTGTCCATTGTATGTACAAAAACGTGCTATCACTGACTACAAATACCACAGTGATGCTATAGCACAGAATAATCATGGAAACAGCTTGTTTTGTTTTGTGGTTTAAATGCAAATATCGTGAAGGCACATTCTCCCCGTTCTTCGTTTTCGAACAAAGGTTTCACTCAATTCATGGCTTTGAGATGAGAATCTGTTTTATGGGTGGGTGGAGGGTGCCTTCTGTGGCACAGGAGTCAAAGCCTTCTTGTGTTGGTGGTTAATGTACACTGCCTGGCCCAAAGAATAAGGCTGCACACTAGTATTTAGTTGGCCCGTTATTACCTTTTAGATTAAAGCGCTCATTCGCTGGCATTGTTTTGAGAGCCTTTTGCTACGTCAAAACATTTATTTCCATCCAGAGTTGCTTTTGACTGAAAACTTGTATGGGAGAGTAAAATCACTATGGAAAGTCTTCTCCAGCACATCCCAAAGACTTTCAAGGGGCTAAGGTCAGGACATTTTGGTGCTCAAATGATGTGGGGAAAAATATTCTTTTGTAATCCAGTGTATTTGCACTGGATTACCACTCCACCCAGACACACACACACATACCCCTCTAATAGAAGTAATCATATGTCATGTTTATTGGTCCAGACAGAACTGGGGCAGGATGGTCTAGTGGTTCAACTGGGTGTTGGACTTCCAGCTGGAAGGGCGTGGGTTCAAACCCTGGTGTTGACCTACCTGTAAGCATCCTTGAGCAAGCTGCCCCTAACCCCTAACTGCTCCCGGTGGTTGGTCGCACCTTGAATGGCAGCAATCACCATCGGGTTATAGTTCAGCAGTAGGCCTATTTGTTTAAATGTACATGTACAGAATGTGTTTTGGTATTGTTTAGAAGGCTCTGGGCTTTACATTCTATAAATTACCAGCGTCAACACATTCACTTTTTCTTTCCTTAGCCTTGTTCCTGCGCTATTTTGTCTCTCCTCCTCCACTCTCTTTTAAATATATCATCTTTCTTGCCCCATCTTACTCTTTGTTTGCAAATGCATCATCAGCTGTTTTTAATCCATTGTTAGAAGTATACACACGTATCTGTACGCACTTAGGTTACAAATGTGCTGAGTGTATGTATTTATTTTCACTGTACAGATGTAGGTGCGTACTATACTGCTTGCTAGACAAAGTTGAGGATATGACGAGAATTCACCCAACTTAATCTCTTTCTGTTGGGCTTCTTCATGCACCCTAACCCTGCACTCACACCGCCAGCGATTTTGTAGCTGGTTGTAGCCAGGCCGCTTTGTAGCCGTCGCCGGTGGGTGTGTCTGCCCTGTCACTCAAAGAGGAACGCTAATGTGTCTGCTTTGCTACATGCGTGAGCTAAACAAACTCATGAACAAACTACGTAAACTGTAGATAAACATATAAATATATGTCCCGGTAAATTAACAAACACACGTTCTCCTCTATTTTCGATAATCAAGAAGAGGGAGGGGCGTCGCAGACACAGCTACTCTGATTGTTAGTCGCTAAACCGCGTCACTGGAAATTTGAATAAAGTTCGATGTTGGTCAACTTGCTAAATTGCTGGCCGCTTTGTCGCTCACTGTCGCCCATAGTCGCCCGGCTCTCATTGAAATGAATGAAGGTCTGTCGCTTTGTAACTGACTGTAGCTGGTGGTGTGAGTGCAGGGTTAGGTTTTCATCTTCCCAAGTCAGTGTTGACGTGCAGTATGAGTCATCCTGGAAGACAGGAGAAAGGTGTTGTAACAGCTGTATTCCAACAGACGCTGGAGTCGCATGGCGCCATGAACCACGCCTTGAGTGGATGTGGCTGATGTGAAGTAGGCTGTAGCCTCATCTTGCGAGTTTCAGTTTGCTGTGAGAATTCGTCTGGATAGCCTACGAAAATGTGTAGTAGCAACTGAACTTTCCAATCAAACACTATTTGTAATTGTATTGTTTATGTCAGTGTTTATACAATTTATTAACTCTCTGCTGGTTTATGATCGCCAAACGCTACTGAATCTTTTCCCGCTGGAAACGTCATCCAAGTTTGTTTGGGTTGGACAAAAAACTTTTCGCTCTCCTTTTCACTCGGATATACCTGCTCACCTTGTATGTAACCCGGCTTTAATTTTTC
>JAODUE010000665.1:0-13088 GCA_027564755.1 Amblyopsis hoosieri
TGCCCACGTGCGCATTGATGTCTCCCAGTAGAACTATGGAGTCCCCTACTGGAGCCCCATACAGGACTCCATTCAGGGTCTCCAAGAAGGCCAAATACTCTGAACTGCTGTTTGGTACATATGCACAGACAACAGTCAGAGTTTCCCCCCCACCACCCGTAGGCGCAGGGAGGCGACCCTCTCGTCTACTGGGGTAAACTCCTATGTAGCGGCACTCAGCCGGGGACTTGTGAGTATCCCAACACCCGCCCGGCGCCTCACACCCTGGGCAACTCCAGAGTAGAATAATCCATCCCCTATCCAGGAGAACGGTTCTAGAACCAAGACTGTGCGTAGAGGTAAACCCCACCAGATCTAAATGGTAGGGCTCCACCTCCCACACAAGTTCTGGCTCCCCCCACTGGCTCTTCCCCCACAGTGAGGTGACGTTCAACGTCCCCAGAGCCAGCTTCTGCTGCCCGGGTCTGGTCCGTCAAGGGCTTTTTTGGGCTGCGCCCGACTGGGCTCCGTGGCAAACCCAGCCACTAGGCACTTGCTGGCGAGCCCTCCCTCTGGGCCTGGCTCTAGACGGGGGCCCCGGGCTTCCTCAGGGCAGGGTAACTCCTTCTCTTAGTGAGTTCTTCATGGGGGTCTTCTGAACCATTCTTATTCTTTTATAAGATATTGTTATCAAAATAATTATTAATAATCATACACGGCGACTAAAGCTGCCAATAAAATAAGTGCTAAGGCGTGCCCCCTTAGTGGCCTGATAAGCCATAACTATTATTAAATCTAATAACCATAAGGTTTAGGATCACTACACTGTTATTTCATTAAATAAAGAATGGTACGGCTTACACTGCACAAATTGATAAAAAACCAAAGCAAGCTATAACTACACGATATCTTTACTTTATTTATTTACACGTAAGGGATTACATTAAAAGTTATTTTCACCATGTCACTATAAATACACAATTTGTACCCCATCTTATTCAAATACATCCTTCAAACCTTTTTTTAAAGTAACAAGAAGAAACAAGTAAATGGATAAAAACTATTGCAACCTGAATTTGTCAAAGTAAGTAAAACATGCATATGATAATTTATGACAATATAATGCAGAATACTTGCAGGTGTTTTACAAAGAAAATATTATCTAAACAAATGGTGGTAATGAATACAAAAATAATGGGTTGGTGGTTATTGACAAAGCTTCTCAATGAAAGTTTAACCTGTGGCTTTCAACAAGTGTTTTATCTAAACACTGCAATATATGGTAAATACATATTTCTTTCTGCAGAAAATAATATGAAAATCAATATGCTACACCTTTCAAACATTCAAACCAAGGATTATATCCTCTGCACATTTCATAGCTATAATGACAGGCAGGGTTAGTCATTCTTGAGAACTCTTGCTACCTTTAAGCTTAAATAAAAACAAGCTACCTGTGAAGTGCCATCCCACACATTGAAATGCATTGCGCAGCCAAGGGCATTGTTGATGTGAGCGGTGTTCGCCACCTTTTATTGTTCTTTTTTACGGAGCCAGGGCTGTGTGGAAGTACCTGATTCTTTTTTCAGCATGCACAGATAATGATAAGCTAGCAAAATGCAAGGAGATATTTGGTGAATTTAGCAAAAATGATATTACCTTAGAATAGCTGACTATACCTTTAAGTAGAATGAACTGTCGCTGAGTTTAGAGTTTAGAATATGTGACACAGCGACGTTACCATTATTATTAGTCACACCCATCTCCTTATAACACTGGCATTTTTTCAGTCATGCATCAATGACAGTTCAACCACAGGCTCGGCTTAATATTCTATATACTGTCAGTGTGTTACATAGCAAATTGCAGGCATTTAACAGAAGCAGGATTATAACTGGCCTGAACATGTTATATTATGAACATACATGATTGTACACTGACAAGAACATCCTCATTTATTGTTAAGAACTGCTTATCTGGGTGTAGGTGCGGTTGGAATGATTGATTACATTGTAGGAGAGGCAATGTCATGCATCCAATTGAAGACATCTGAGCTGAGACTAGGAGAGAAGATGATGTGAGACTATCTGAAAAATAGAGAAAGATCATGACATTGCATGAGGCCACTTTAAGACATTATTGAGATTTAATTATACATGAAACACCTGTATCATGTACAGTTTAATAGCTTGTATAATGATACAATAAACACATAACACAGCTAAGTTTACATTTCCACTCTGAATGTAAATATCACATTACTTACAGGTTTCAGAGGTCCAATAAGGCTGTGGCTTATGGTCTAGATCCATCCATTGATGTCTCTTGAACCTCAATGTGTTCATTGAGCTCATGTTTATTTGTGAACGTATTTGATAGCAGGAAACAAAGACTGGATGCTTGGACTGGCAGGCGGGTCTCATCACATTCTTCTCTGATGGGAATGTTTGTTTTTTAAAAGAGAGCTACAACCGGACTGGGTTCATGTATTGGAAGATTATAGGCAATGTGCAGGGATGAAAAAAGGTCTTGGAGCTGTGGTACAATTTTATAGTCTCCTTATTCTGCTCTGAACAGTGGTAATAATATGTATTTTCTCAGCAGTTTGTTATCTTCTTCATCCAACCTGTTTATATCCAGTTCATGGTTGAAAACACCTTTTGGTTATAATATAGCACAATGAAAAGCTGAGCGTGCACAGAGGCTTGTAATTTAGATATTACATTTCAAAAATATAAAATACATACGATCACTTGAAACTCTTGAATTTTAAAATAAAATACATGCTATCACTTAATGTATACAGCTTATCTGTATACATTAATATGTCTGTACGTAAACTGAAATAATTTGATTATGAGCATAAATGATTGTATTTTAAATATGTACGTACGCAAACTGAAATAATTTGATTGAGCATAAATGACTGCATTTAAATTAAATAAAAGAACATTAAGCGTGCAAAAGAACAGGGTGCTAAAAATCCCTAAATGACCACATGCAGAGCAGAATTAAGATAGTCCTCATCTCTTGAAAATAAATCAGGCATCTAGTGAGACGTGTACAGGCTTTATCCTATTGAAACTATCAGTATCTGCGACCATAGCTTGGTGAACTGTAGGAGGAGGAGGTGGATGAGAAGGTTGTTGTGAAGGCTGATCCTGTGGCATCAAAGCTACCTCTTCTAGATCCTGACCTGGAACCAGTACGTGAACCAGACCGTGACCCAGTGACTGAGCCTGACCCACTGACGCTATAAGGGCCTTTGCTGGACTGAGATGACGCTTCAAGTAGTCGCAGACCAGTCCCCTCCTCCATCATGCTTCTTTCCATTGCATCCTTGTAGGAGATTTTTAACTTTGTTTTAGGGCATGTGAGGTACTTTGAGTATACACTCACATCTCTGAGCTTCTGTGCATTGCGAGCATCTAATGTGCCCTTCCTTACAGCCTCATCAATAGAGACTCTGCTAGTCATATCTGGCTCAATTAAGCCACCAGTAAGATACTGGACCTCAAGGAATCGCTGCCCAGCCTCATAGTATAACCACCCTTTCTTTAATGCTTGGGCTGCAGACATTTTGCTTTTGGTTCTGGGATCCTCAAATCCATTGTAGGCTTTTTGGGCAAGATTGATGCGGTCAACCATTATCTTATCCACAAGTCCTTTGTTCATTGCATCTGTAACTGTGAACCTTTCTCCAGTATTTGGGTCAATAATACCTCCTGTGCAGGCTTGAGCCTCCAGTAACCTTTGCCCTGTGATATTGTCCACAAGGTTTCTGTGCATGGCCTCAGTGACAGACACCTTTTCCAGGGTATCAGTGTCCAGGATTCCAGCCACAGGGCCAGTTTCTTCTGTTGGGTCATTCCATGTTGTCACTGGGGTTTTTATAGAAGGTACTGGACTTGAATGGTAAGAGGAACAGGACCCAAAGGAAGATGAGCGTGATCTGGAACCACTCAAGTTTCCAGAGAGCATGTCTGCAAACTCAGTGATAGACAGTGTACCTGCCCTGTATTGATCCAGTGCTGACTTATCAATGAGACCCTTTGATATTGCGTCGTCAATGTCATACTGGCGACCCGATCTTCTGTCAATAATCATGGATTTAACAACTCCATCAGATGAGGTGATTGTGATTTCCTCCCACTCACACTCCTGTTCTGCCAGCTCCATGTAAGTCTGGTGGTCAATAAGTCCTTTGCTATAAGCCTCATATACGGACATCTCTTTGCCTGTTTCTGGGTCAACAATCACTACTCTGCGTTTGCGCACAGAGGACTTTGATGATGTCTTCCGCTCACGCTTCTTCTCTTTCAAAACCAGGAGTGCAAGGTCTGTCTCAGGGTCTATCATACATCTCTCCATGAGCTGTAGGTAGGTGAGGTTCTCCTCTGTGTTGGGGTCAAAGAAACCTTTAGTATCATCTGATGGGTCAGTGAGTATTGCATTCATTTCCTCATCAAAGAGGCCACGCTCATATGCTGCTTCGACAGGCAAGCGGTGACTTTCCTCGGGATCAATAATACCACCTGTGGCGATTTGAGCTTCCAACAGACGGATGCCATGATCTTTTAGAATTAGGCCTTTTTTCATGGCTTGGAATAAAGAGATTACCTTTCCAGAATAAGGGTCTTTGTAGCCTGTCACAGCACGCTCAGCAGACAAGAGTTTGTCTTTAAACTCAGGGCCAACAATTCCCATTTTTACAGCCTCATTAACATTTAACTTAATGTTCTTAATAGGATCAATGACATATCCAGTGGCTGCTTGAGCCTCAAGAAGTTCAAAGGCGGTCCCTGGTCTGATCATGTTCTTTTTCATTGCCTGATAGATAGACAGACGATCTTTGGTTGATTCTACGTACACCCCAGCAATACAGCTGGTGCCCTCCAGGTACTTCTTAACGGCTCTGCTGACCTCCTCCACACTTATGAGGCCCTCATTGAGGTCATTGTATGTCTTCTGGTCAATGATTTGTGAGCGAAGGAGCTCTTCCACGGTGATTTGTTTCCTGAGGCCTTTAAAGAGAGGGTCTGCCAGTGAAAGCAACCTCAGACCGCTTTGTTTGTCAACTTTACATCTTCTCAGTAACTGGCTGTAGGACTGTTTCTCATCTGAAATTGGATCTGTGTAGCCTTGCACTTCTCCATTAGGATCAGATATTCTGTCATACATTTCTTTGTTGATGTAACCACGTTGCATGGCAACATCTGGGGGGAGACGAAAATAGTATTCTGGATCCATTAGTCCCCCAGTGGCAAGCTGGGCCTCCAAAAGCCTAAGCGCATAGTCTTCAGAAACAAGATCCTTTTTCATTGCTTGGAATAGAGAAATCACTTTTCCGCTGTATGGATCCTTGTAACCAGTTACTGCTCTCTCAGCAGAGAGAAGTTTGTCATGGATCTCAGGTCCAACAAGCCCTTTGCGTACTGCCTCATCAACTGTTAGAAGCTCATCTCTTACTGGATCAATCATAAATCCTGTGGCTGCTTGCGCCTCAAGGAGATTCAAAGCAATTTCAGGTTTAATTAGTCTTCTCTTCATAGCCTGGTAAATGGTTATTTTTGGAGGGTTGTCTGATTTAACTCCAGCAATGCAGCCGGTACCAAAGAGGTACTGTTTTACTGATGGCATTTCCATTACCTCACGAATTGTCATCTTTTCTTGTTTTAACAGGTTGTATGTTTGCAAGTCAATAATTCTAGCACTATATAGCTCCTCAATAGTAACTCTTCTTCTTATTACATCGCATGACATGCTCTGTTCTGCCTTAAGAATTTCCCTTTGTTCAATTATCTCAATGATGATAATTAGCATTCTGTCCTTTGTAATTTGCCCCAAGCGATATTGTTCCATTAGCCGGTTCCTTTCAACTTCTGGAAGCAAATTAGAGCTCATGACATCCCACAGCGTTACAGTCTTTCCAGCAAAACTCTCATGAGGGATATCAGCTTGAGTGTTCATTAAGTCTGTCTGGGTTTGCTCTTCTGTGTAATGGTAGGACTTTTCAGTAGGAGCAGGAGCTTCAATTTTGGACATTAACAGGTAACAAAGGCCAGAGATGGGATCTCTTGTGCATTTTCGCAATAGTTGCTGGTAGGTAACAATCTCATTGGTGTTGGGATCAGAAAAGCCTTTGACATCACCTGAAGGTTCATTGAAGGATTTAACCATCTGCTTGCTGAAATGGCCTCGTTGAATAGCCACATCATTTGGAACACGATAGCTTCTGACTGGATCAATTATTCCTCCTGTGGTGAATTGAGCTTCAAGAAGGGGAATAGCATGCTCGCGCAACACTAGCTCTTTTTTCATGGCTTCAAAAAGTGAAACCTTATTGCCTGTGTATGGATCTTTATATCCCGTCACTGCCTTTTCAGCTAGGAGAAGTTTCTCATGAAGCTCTGGGCCAACAACTCTGACTTTTACAGCATCATCCACTGTGTATTTCAGATTTTTCACTGGATCAATTATGAAACCTGTTGCAGCTTGGGCCTCAAGTAGTGCAAGCCCAGTGTTATGTTGTAAAATATTCTCTTTCATGGCTTGATATATGCTTAGTTTCTCTTTTGAGTCTGGCATAGCAATACCGGCAATGCCATCTGTGCCCTGTAAGTACTTTCTGACAACTTGAGTGTCACTTACTTCTTTAGGTGTGATCTTGCCTTGTTGGAGTTGATCAAAAGTATCCTTATCAATGATATGGGAATCAAGTAATGAGCTGGCAGTTACAGGTGCTCTAAGCCCTTCAAAGCAGTCCTTTTCAGTTACTCTCTCATCCTGTTCTTCAACCATTGTGATCACAATTCTAATTAGTTTTTCAATTGTTACTTGTCCAATTCTGTACTGTCGGATCAGCTCTATTCTCTGCTCCTCTGTAATGTATTCAGAATTAATAATCTCCCAAATTGTGACTTTGCGTCCTTTGAAGGGTCCACAATCCAACTCAATTGTTGTCTGATTCAATGCCTCTTTTGTATTTGCCTCAAAAATGTGATGACCTTCCTTTGCCTTTACAGCCTTCTTAGAGAGAATAAGTAATGGAAGTCCAGTTTCTTTGTCTATAAAACATTTAGTCATCAGCTGTGCATATGAAACGTCCTCTTGTGAGTTAGGATCATAGAATACCTTTGTTTCATCTGTGTCCTTACTGAAAGTCTTCATCATTTCTTCATCAAAATATCCACGTTTGCAGGCAATCTCATGTGGAACGCGATAGCTTTTAATGGGGTCAATTATTCCACCAGTTGAGAGCTGTGCTTCAAGCAGACGAATGCCATGGTCTTTCTTTACCAGGCCTTTATTCATGGCTTCAAACAAAGATACAGTTTTTCCAGTGTATGGATCTTTGTAGCCATTGACAGCCCTATCTGCAGACAGAAGTCTTTCATGTAGCTCCGGACCAACAAGACCCGATTTAACAGCTTCATCAATGGTGACTTTCTCATTTTTTACAGGGTCTATTAGAAATCCAGTCGCTGCTTGAGCTTCAAGAAGGTTAACTGCAGTCTCTGGTGACAATATTTCCTTTTTCATTGCTTGATAAAGTGTCATCTTCTCCTTGGTTGATTCATTCATCACTCCAGCAATGCTGTGTGTCCCTTTAAGTGCCTTCTTTACAGGCTCCATCTCAGATATTTCTCCAACTGCAATCTTGCCATTGCTTAACTTGTTAAACAAATCTTTGTTTATAATCTTTGATTCATAAAGTTCACTGGCTGAGACTGGAGTCCTCAGACCATCAAAAAGATTTTCATTCTTCTCTTTATTTTCCACAACAGTGATAACAATTTTGATAATCTTTTCCACTGTGATCTTACCAGTTTTGTATTGGCGGATCAAATCTTTTCTCTGTTCTTCAGTAAAATACTCAGAATTGATAATTTCCCAAATGGTAACAGTTTTCCCCTTGAAACTTCCAAAAGGTACATTGACATTTGATTTGGAGAGAACTGCTTTAGCCTCCTCATCTGTGTATATGTCCTCATTCTGGGCTTCTTTCTCTGTAAGAGGTAGGATTAACAATCCTGTCTCTTCATCCTTGGTGCATCTCTCCATTAACTGCCTGTAAGTGAGATGTTCTTGAGTGCTAGGGTCAGTGAATAATTTACACTCAGTTAACTTTTGGTTCATGTTTTCATCAAACTGACCCTGTATATAGGCTGTCTGAATTGGCACTCGATGACTATTTACAGGGTCAATAATTCCACCAGTTGCAAGCTGAACATCCAAGAGTTTGATTGCTTGGTCCTGTTCAATAAGTCCCTTCTTCATAGCCTCAAAGACAGAAATTCTGTCTCCAGTATAGGGATCTTTGAAACCAATGGCTGCTCTCTCTGCACAAAGTATTTTGATATGGAGCTCAGGGCCAATTATAGTATGTTTAACAGCTTCATCCACAGATAACATTTGATTCTTTACTGGGTCAACAATATAGCCAGTAGCTGCCTGGGCCTCCAAGATCATTGTGGCAGTGTCAGGAGTAACCTTGCTTTCTTTCATGGCCTGGTATACTGACATTTTCTCATTTGATGGCATCAACACACCACCAATACAGTTCTGGCCCTTGAGACATGATTTAACTTTATCGGTCTTTCCCAAGTCTTGCACAGTAACTTTGCCTTTTTTCAATTTATCATATTCCTTTTTAGTTAGAATACCAATTTCATGGAGCCTTTCTGCAGGAACCTTCTTCCTTATACCATCAAAAGCTAATGCTGAGTCAACATTTCTCTTCATACTGTCCACTTCAGAGCCATTAAAAACTTTCTTTATAGTTTCTATTGAGCTAGAAACTACCTGATCTTCAGTAACGTTATCAGTCTGGATTTCAATTTCCTTAGTCTGCGATGAGACTCGTTTTGGAACTTCAAGTTTCAAAAGTTTTTCTGTCAGTTTTTTGTTTTCCTCTGACAAAATTTTTTCTTGTTCAAGCATTTTCTTCTCCAGTTTGCTCATATCTGTTTGCTTTTTCTTCATGTCTTCCTCAGCATCGTTTTGCTTTTTCACAGCCTCATCCATTGCATCTTTAAGTTTAATATTCTCCTCTTCCATTTGCTTCTTTTGGTATTCTTGTTCATATTTAAGAGCTTTGGCATTCTTCACCTCATCTTCATACTGCTTCTCAAGCTTTTTTTTCTCTTTTTCAATTGCCTTTTCTCTTTTTAGCAACAGCTCTTTCTCTGAAATAAATGACTTCTGAAGAATAGTCCTCTCTTGCTTGATTTGCTCTTCTTGGGCCTGTGCCATCTAATAAAAATAAATAACATTATTAATCAGCATTAACATATTACTGATAATTCAGTATATTGTGATACATTGTCAATATACATTGTTACTCCATCTCTGCAAATTATATGAAAATGCGGATTTTTGGATTAAGGTCGAGGCCAACAAACATGAACATGTTTCTCATGCTTGTTGGCCTTGACCTTAACACAAATTTGAATATTATGTTTAGGCCATTATTAATCACATGACCAGTTAGTGGTTTAAGAATAATTAACGTGTATAGTATGTTTGCAATCACGATGCAAACAATGTTATGTGTTTAGACCTGTGTACCTGTTTAGATTTAATCTGAAGCTCCTCTGACTCTTTCTTCAATTTCTCCTTTTCCTTCTCAAGGTCAGCAATGGCTTTGTTTAATTCATCCGCTTCTTTGGTATTTTGTAGTCTCCGTGCTTCCAACTTTTCTACAACAACCTTCTCTGTTTGTTTTTCTTTCTCCCGGAGACGGACTTTGATTTCATCAGCCTGCTTCTTAAATGTATTGGCCTCTTCTTCTGCCTTTGACTGAGCATCACTCAGCTCTTTTACTCTCAGTTTTAGTTTCTCTGCTTCAGTGGAAACTTCCAGCTGTCTCTTACGCTCCACCTCCAAGGACTTCTGGAAGCCCTCTGTCTCCTGATATAGGCGTTGCTGCATCTGTTGTTTATCTTCCAGATGTTTTTGAGCTGTTTTTTGTGCCTGATCCTTTTGATTCTTAAGCTCATCTGCCTCTGCTTTTAGTTTGTTCGCCTCTTGGATGGCCTGCATTTTCTCTTTTAGCATTATCTCTGCAAGAGCCCTGTGTTCAGCAAGGCTAGACTCTGCATTCTGCCTCTGTCTAGCTGCCTCTTGAACTTCCACACTAAGCCTGGAAGCTTCCTCTGCCAGGCTTTTCATTTTCTCTGCCTCCTCTGCTAAGACTTTCTGTGTATTATCTTTGTCTTTCATCATTAGGTGCTTGTTTTCTTTCTCAATTTTCGTCTTAAGTTTCAACAACTCCTCCATTTGGATCTTGACTTTAGATAGGTCATCCTCCACCAGAGTTTTTTGTTTTACAGCATCATTGACTTCATCCTTTAGGTGCTGAAGCTCCTTCTCTAAGACACATTTTTGCTTGTCAGTCTGATCCAGTTGCAGTTTAACCTTCATTAGTTCCTCCTCTACCTGGGTCTTCTGTTTGAGTGTTTGTTCAGCTTGTTCTTTGTGCTTGGCCATCTCTGCATCAGCCTGCCGCTTCTGCTCCAAAGCCGCTGCCTCTGCCTTTGCTCTCTTGGAGGCCTCCTGCTCCGCTTCCTTCCGCAATCTCTCTGTGTCCTTCTGCGCTGTGGCTTGTTTGGCTGCTTCATCCTCTGCAGCCCTCTTTCGTTTCTCCGCCTCTTCTGCTTTTTGACGGAGGTGCACAGCCTCTTTTTCTGCTTTGGCTTTGGCTTGCTCTGCAGCCTGTGCAAGTTTCTTGGCATTCCCAAACTCATCTTTAAGCTTGTCCTGAGCAAGTGTGTCCTCTTTCTTTTTACTGAGGATGTCTTCAACTTTTTGCTCCGCAGCACTGCATTTCTCTGCCGCCTCTTTGGCTAGAAGAATCTGTTTCTCTGCCTCTTTGTCAGCCTTCTCTTTCTGTTTATGGACTTCAGCAGCCTTCTTCTTGAGACGTTCAACTTCTTCCAGGGCAGCTTTGCATTGTCTAGATGCCTCCTCCTCTGCTGCTGTGATCCTCTTCACCTTCTCTTCGGCTTCCTTCCTTTTATTCTCTTCCTCTAGGGCAAGCCTTTTCAGTTTATCTGCCTCTTGCTCGGCTTTGAGTTTGCTTAGCTGAGTCTCCTCCGCAATGGCCTTCAGTTTGTTCAATTCCTGCTCCAAGTCTAACTTGCCTCTAGATGCTTTCTCAAAGTTGAGTTTAATTATATGAATCTCCTCTTCAACTACCTTTCTTTGCTTCAGAGTTTCTTCTACAATCTTCTTCTGCCTCTCCATCTCAGACTCAGATGAGTTCTTCAGCTGTGTTATTTTCTCTTTGATGTCTTGCTTGTGCTGTGCAGCTTGATCCTCCAGTAGCTTTCTCTGGTAAGCCTCTTCCTCTGCTTTTCTTTTGAGTCTTTCATTTTCTCCCTCTTTATCTTTCAAGGCAATCTCAGCTTCGGTCTTCAGACACGTTGCCTCATTGATGGCAGCTAGCTTTTCCTTGAGTATCTTTTCAGCTTCAGCTCTTTGCCGAGCAGCCTCTTCCTCTGCCACATGCCTTTGTTTCTTAGCCTCCTCAGCCACAGATCTAAGCCTGGTTGCTTCTTCAGCAAGTTGCCTCATTTTCAGCGCCTCCGATTCAATCAGCTGTTTGCTCTTTTCTGTGGTGGACATTGTCTCTGTCTCAGCTTTTATCTTCAATTGAAGAAGACCATCCATATCACTTCTAACTTTAGCAAGCTCATCTTCCAGTTGTTTTCTTTGTTTTTCAGCAGATTTTACCTCATTTTTCAGCCGCTGGAGCTCGTTATCCAACAGGTTCCTTTGTTGTTCAGCATGCTCAAAGCCTGCTTTCAGGCGAATGCATTCTTGCTCTGTGGACAGTTTTTGCAGGGCTGCTTGTTCCGCCAACTTCCTCTGTCGGTCCAGCTCCTTTTCTGCATGTTCCTTTTGTTTAAGTGCAGCATCCTCTGCCTTAGCTCTTTTCTTGGCATCACGCTCGGCCTCCACTTTCTGCCTCTCTGCTTCCTCTTGAGCCTGTGCCTTCTTGTGGGCCTCCTCTTCGGCCTGAAGCCTCAAGCGCAGAGCCTCATTGGCTTTCTGTCGCCACATTTCCAGCTCCTTCTCTGCTTGTTCTCTGGCTTTGTTGGCTTCATCTTGTTGTTTTTTGAACTGCTCTGCCTCTTCCTGCAGCTGAAGGACAGTGCCCTGCTCTTTTTTCAAAGACTCCTCAAGCTTGGTTGCCTGTTCATTAAATGTCATGCGTTTGCTTTCCAGATCATAAGCAGCAGTCCTCCTCACCACCTCCTCCTCTACCTTGACATGCCTATCTTTTTGCTCTTCTGCCTTTCTCAGTTGACTCTCTGCCTCCTCAGCTTGCATTTTAAATTTCAGCAGGTCGTCCAGAGCTTTCTGCTTTTGCTTCGCAGCATCTTTCTCAGCCTCAGACTTGCGTTTCAGCTCTTCTTCTGCATTCCTCTTCTTCTGGGACTCTTCAAAGACCTGCTTTTGAAGCCTTTCTGCCTCGTCCTGAGCAACTTTCCTCAGCTTCTCTGCTTCGGCTGCATTGTTTCTGAGCTGCTGTAGCTCGGCTTCAGCCATAGTTTTCTGTTTTATTGTGGTCTGTAACTGGATTCTGACCATGTGGATCTCCTCCTCGATCTTGGTGCGGCTGAGCAGAGTCTCCTCCACTTGCTGGTTCTTAGACATGATCTCCTGCTCTGATAGGCTCTTGAGCTGGGTCAGCTCTTGCTGGATGTTGTGCTTCTGTTTTTCAGCTTCTAATGAAACGTCTTGCCTCCTGTTGACCTCATCTGTCATTTTCAACTTCAGCGCTTGGGCTTCCTGCTCTGCCTTGGCCACAGCTTTAGCGTGGGCCTCAGCTAACCGTTTTTGGGTTTCTAGCTGTGTCTGCATCGCAGCCATCTTTTTCTGCTCTTCTTCTTTAAGTTTCTCAGTAGCCTTCTGCATTAGCATAAGCAAAAAAAGGGGGTAAAAGGGAATTAAGAATGTTGGACATTGCAGTGTTGATAAATACAAAATATACATTTTATTTCAGGGTAGTTATAAAACAAGTAGTTACATATACAGTATCTCACAAAAGTGAGTACACCCCTCACATATTTGCAAATATGTGAGCATATCTTTTCATGTGA
>JAODUE010000666.1:0-13084 GCA_027564755.1 Amblyopsis hoosieri
TCTCAAACACAACCATTATAAGATCTAATATATAGCTAAAATAGAATATCTAAAATGTCTAGCACAATTTTCTACAATAGCATACTTCATAACATAGCATCCAATCGTTCATCCTGACATCATCCTGGCATTATCCTGACTCCTGCTTGCTTTGCTCCCCCCGCCCGCCCTGTAGCTCTCTTATCTTTCTTATTACGAGGTCAACTACATGCTGTTTTCTCTGTAACTTTCCATTCTGTCCCAACCTTGTCTCTCAGGCTGTTCACTTTTAAGCAATAACACACACACAGCCATTATAATATCTAATATATATCTAAAATAGAATATCTAAAATGTTAAGCACAATTTTCTACACTAACCAGAAATACCTTTACACCAAAACGCTATTCAAAATGGCAGCGTGACAAAGGCTATGATGATGAGGAGCTCAGTTTGCAACACACACAGGGAGTGTGATGTCATTCTCTGCTCAGGACACAAAAAACTTCACCCTATCTTTACATAGAAAATAGTTGTTTGCTGATATATTCATTTAAAATATCGTCTATATGACCTTTAACCTCTCTGTTTCCCCCTCCGCTGTGCAGAAACACATTCCTGCTATGAGCTACCTCGCTATAGTGGCTGTCATGGCATTCGTGGCTATGTTTGAGTTGGGCCCTGGTCCAATTCCCTGGTTCATTGTGGCCGAGCTGTTCTCCCAGGGGCCACGCCCAGCTGCCATGGCCGTCGCTGGCTGCTCCAACTGGACGGCCAACTTTCTGGTTGGAATCAGCTTCCCCAAACTAGAGGTTAGGGCATGGCGGTCGCATCGTTTTGGCCAGGAACCTCTGTTATGGTCTATTATTTTCTGCTGTTAGTTTATATACTATTCAATTACTTTCTTTGCTTATTTTGTGATCCCATTTCTTTCTCTTGTATCTGAACTGTTTTGTTACTTTTTTGAATTTCCTGGTGCTTTTTCCACAGTGAATAACATAATTTACTATTATAATTAGTAACATCAAAATCATCAACTTAATCTATATTTATACAGAAATGTATAATCCCTCCCTTCCGTTTCCTAGGAATTGTGTGGCCCCTGGGTCTTCATCATCTTCACAATATTCCTCCTCTTCTTCTTCATCTTCACCTACTTCAAAGTCCCTGAGACCAAGGGGAAGACGTTTGATGAGATCGCCCGCTGCTTCAGCAGTGGCCAACCCCCCATCTCCTCGCCCGTGGAGGCTCCTCCTCCTGACTCCAGCGCCACGGCAACACTCCCCACGTCCCCAGTGAAGGAGAAACTACCACTGGTCAAAGCGGCACCAGCGGCCATGCCTCTTCCGTCTGAGACCACGCCCCTGGAAGATAAGTCCAGCTCAACCGTGCAGGAGAGTCTGTAGATGGGTAGGTGAAGGGGAATATAAATGACGGGGCAATCGCACAATGTTAAAGAAGATGCTACTCCCCGGCAGAGTACAGGTTTATGATGGAATGAGGTTGTGGCTTTGCCTATGGGAAACCTATGATTTTTTTTCTTCAACAAAAAAAATCCTTTGACCTATTATAGACTGTGAGGTTTTTGTCAATTCCTTCTTTTATTGTCTCCTTTCTGTTAAAAGGTGAAGCGAGAGAAGATGAGGGTGCAATATAAAAGATAAATGTTTTAATAATTGGAAATGTAAGTTTGTTTTAAATTACTCTCAACAACATTTTACTTTTTATAAACATAACACAATTATTTATAACTATACACACTAAAGTCACCAGGGTCCTAGTATAGCCAGCGTTATAGATTAAATACTGTATTTAATTGTACATGATCATTGTAGGCAACGTTTTAGTGCAATATACTTTTGTAGCTATAGATTAATCTAGATTATAATTAAATGGTGCAGTCATCCTGGATAAATAATTAAAATTATCATATTTTATTTAGAATCAGTCTTAATATTAATGTGATCTTTTCAGGAGTGTTTTCAATTATAGGTCAAAAAGGATTTATTTTTATTCTGTTTTCATCTTTGCCATCAACCTGGAGAGCTTTGTTAGCAGTGTTTGTAATGACACATGTTAAGAATACAGAACCTAAAGGTGTCTAAACGTGTCTATTTGTTTTAAATGTTTTACAAAAGCCAGTTAGAACATCCTGATTTTCCAGTCCAGGCTAGGGTTATAGTGCAATGGCTAAATTATAAAAAGAGAAAGAAACTTTCATTAGCATATAGGCTTTTCACAATGCATATCCTACAGTATGCCCTGGGATAACATGGGGCCAACATGATACTAAATAAAATGAGTTAAACATAGCTAGCCATTAATCTTTCTAACATTTTGTTCAACTCATACAGTAGATCTCCCCAAAATTTAGCACAATTAGCTTTTTAAATCACTTTAATCAAATCTAATCAAAACTTTACATATTGTAATAGGCTATTTACCAAACAACTTTAGCTAAGGGTCTCTAAATTGCAGTAAATGTGTAATAACTATAGAAATCTAACAAAACCTAATAGAAATCCTTGCACAATGCAATATATAATAATGGGTAACATACAGATGGTACAATGTTGATTTGAGGTAGAAATTTACGTTTTGTTTTTTTATATTATACTTATACTTTTTTTTAAGAAAAAAATAATATATGAGATAATTGACTGACAATTGTGCCATCAAATGCTTTCAGGGAGAGGTAAATTATATTTTAATGTTTAAACCTGAATTTATTTTTTGTTAAACATTTTTTTTCTTTTAAATTAGCCAGTTTAATTGCCACAATTGATACGTTTATGGTTTTGAAGTAAATGTTCTGATTGTACTGTGGCGTCCTGTACTGTAGCTGTGACCAAACATGGGCTAACCCTTCATTTCACATGACTTTTAGGAGTGCGTGAATGTAAGCCTTGTAGAGCATTGTTCATCTTTACTGGATTATTTAACTTGAAAACTTTTACAGACTCTTTGTAAATTGTGTACAGTGTGTAAGTTGCACTTAAAACAAAGAATCTATACATTTGTGGTCGCATACTGTAGTTTTAGGTGCAAAGTCAATTCTAGCCATGCTTAAAATATATGAATATATTTTTTTGCAGAATTTATAACTATCCATGTTGTTTATATGACCTATAATGAATTGCCTAAACTTCCATTACTGATGATGGGATCTACCCTATTACTGTATCTCAAGACAGCTGAGCAGCAGATGAAATGATGTCCTTAGGTGATTATTTGATTAAACTTTTGACTGTTTGTGGTCAGAAGGCTTTGTTGTTGTAATGCTGTACTTGTGAAATATGTGATGTGATGAGTTGGGGGTCTGTGCATGGCAAGTGCTATTATGGTGTTCACTATTGGATTAATTATCTTCCTCTTGTTATCCATAAGCAGATCCTAAATCCACTTCATGAATAGGGAGCGAACACGCTCCATTGGGGATTGTTTGCAGTGGGGGATTGTTTGTAGTCTGGTTCATTTTGAAATTATTGGAGCAGCATAATCAATCTCCTTTGCTACAACTGTTATATTTTAGATATATATTATCTTGCCTTAGAAAATAAGGGAAATATTTCGGCGCAATTATCCATCCTTGTGCCATCACATGACAACTCATTTCCACTGAAAGTAGCAAGTACTAGCCATGGGTGGATGTATTATTCGAACTAGCTCCAAAATACTTGTTTCTAATATAAATGGCTTAATTAGTGACTTAAATTAAGTAAATCTGCAATTAATTTAATAAATCTTATCAAGTGAATTTCACTTACTGCACTGGCAGCAAAAATTGCTTGATTTTAAGCATAAGAAAGCTAATGACTAATATATTTGCATTTATATTTGATAGGGCGTTTGTGAATCGCAAATATATTTCTCTTTTTTTTTGGCGTAAAGGTGGAGTCACTCATCTTTGAGAAAGATTACTGATAATTTGATACAGATCAAAACTAAAACACCAGGCCCTGTGTATTTTTTCAATAAACCATTCCAGCCTGTCAATCACGCTTCAATAATAACCAATCAGATTACCTGATTGTCCTTAGCAACACCTGATGTCCTACAAACAAAGCAGCCGATGTCCCACAAACAAAGTAGTTATTAGACTACTGGGGTAGATTAACATTTATCATCCATGTTCATGGGGCACTATAACACTAAATAAATGCTTGGGCACCCTTATACATTTGTAATTAGATGTGCTTTGGGAATGTGCAATTCCAACAAGATTTTATGCCAGAATCAAACTATAATGTCGTACCTGTACAGCAGGGAGCTCGTCCTATTTTCAAACCAGAAAACACAGTTGGCTAAACAACAGTTACGGTGGATTAAAAGATTGTGGGAGGCGGCTGAAATAAACGTGAACAACATCAACAAACACACAGCTGTTAAAAGGTAGACTACAGTAAGATATTGTAAAATATGCATTGGCCTTTAGTATCGTTACTGGCTACGTACTTGGCTGTTGTAACTGTTTGTTTTATTCTGTAACGGTCAGAATAGCATTTGCAGCCAGTGTTAGATCTCATGTGAAAACTGGTAGTACGGTCAGAGACACTATAAGGACTTTGGTGCAGTACTTTATATCCTTGACTAAATAAGTAGAGAGACAATGACACGGTAGACTAATTTGGCAACAAGCACACTGCAATATTATTAGGAATATGAGAGAGAATGTCTAATGGTCCATAAGCTACAAAGTTTTGTTAAAAATCTAATAACTTTTCAGAAAGGCGCTAGTGTAGTCACTGCAGCTCCTTTTCATGCAACCAATCAGATGGTGCAGGACTCGTCATCACCTTGGTAACAAGAAAACTAGTCAACTGGCGGAGAAGTTAGTTTTTCCTTATCTGTCCTGTGACCTGTACGCAACTGAAAGAAAACAGAATTTTCTAACTATTTTATCGCCATACGCATACACTAGCTTTTAGCTTATGTAGCTGTGGTATATGTCACAGACGCCTGTGTGCAGCGCTTTTTTATGAACTTCTGGGATGAAGTGTACCCCAGTGCTTTTATGCCAAAAAAAAAAAATGCTACCCCCAGTGCTTTTATGCCAAAAAAAAAAATGCTACATGGACAATACTCTCCCTATAATGCCATAGGGTGCCCCCTCAGATACTGTCTCAACATAGAAAATACATTGCCATGGCTAGGCTATTGTGTGGTGCAGTATGCACCGCTTTGTTTGTGTTCCCATTTACAGTGCCAGGTGTGTAGAAACTTCCAGGACGCAGACAGAACAGACAGCTAGCCAACTTTGTTGATATTTGCTCAATTTGACAATATGTTTATTAGCTTTCAATCGCTGACTATACCTTTAAATGTTTGTAGTTATTATTTGTGTTTTAACGTGTGTTGTGTTTTAAGATAGATGGTTTTAATGGTTTTAACATGTATTCTTCCAGTAGACCCTTGGTTACGCACACACACACACGTGTGTATACATGAATAGCAACAACTGACAGTACTGCTATGGTTTCCTCATTCCATTCATCACACCTGTTTCTAAGGTGGTTGCTCCTCCTGTGGTTTCTGTGGTTATTTAAAACTGTTGACGTGCTGCTGCTAAATGTAGGCAACAGCACATATTGCATCCCCATGGTGACCGCCAACATATTTCTAAAAGCCCAGCAACATCCAGGGAACAATGTTCAACACAAAAACATCTCATATTCATGGTATTGTTCATTATTATATACTGTATCATGTTAATGTAAAATTACATTATGAAATACTTGTTACTTTGTGGCTTTGTCAGTGTAATCCATTTAGTGTAAAGAAACTGATACCCATTGACAATTGTAACCCTTACTCGTGTATCTGTCTAAAGCTAATGTTTTACCACAGCCTCAAATCTGCCTTAGAGATCACCATTATAACAACCTTATTAATGCTTGAGCGGTTTCTCATGACCTGTGTAGTATGTTTGTGTATAATACACTGTAGTATATTCTATTATATTGCTATTTGCTTCTAGCCTTGTGTAACCACAAAGTGAATATGGTCATAAAGTATGTTAGACCACATTCACTTTGTGAATAGGGTCTGAGTAAATTTGGTTTGGCCATGCTCCATTGGGAAGTGTTCGCATTTCTTGCCTCCTACTGGGTGTAGACCTCTGGTTAATTTTAAAACTATTGGACAGCGTTTAACCAATCGGCGTTTTGAAACACACTTGACTGTAATGTCATCTCACATCATCTGATTGGACCCCCAGCAGGGCGGCTGTGCGAATGCTAATGCTAACAGGGTTTCCAGACATTAATATCAGGGGAATAGAGAGTGGACAGAGCAAGGCTAATGTGCTTCACCTCTACTGTTAAGTGAAATGTAACATTTTGTGTGTGTACCGGTGTCAGATTGTTCTACCGTAGCAGTAAACTGAATATATACCAGGCCAAAGTAGTTATAGGATAGTTCGACGAGTGAAAATAACTTGTTTTGTGCTACCAGGCAGGAATTGAGGAATTGATTATTTGAAGGGAAAAAATATATATGTCATATTGTGCTAACAGGCGAAGTAGAGTAGGCTATGCTACCAATCTGTAACATGAAATTAACGTAGGCTACAGCGTCCATGAAAAAATAATTTTATGACGGCAGTTGGCACAATACATTTTATTTTATTAATGAAAGGCATAGCCTATAGGCCTATACAATTTTGGCACCCATAGATTGCAACAATCTATTCGTTGTCGTGATAGATGTGAAAGGTTAACATCTAGGCTAAATAATAATTAAAAATACAAATGTTGAATGACAACCTATAGGATAAAATTTACCAAATTAAATTATACATGTAAAATGACAAGAATCCCTTTAAATTAGTCAAACACATTCACTAACAGCAAAAAATCCAAACACGGTACAAATCCTGATCAGGGTAGTATGTGACCATTATTGTAGCAAAACATTATGCGTGTAAAGAGTTGTGCAACTGTATCTCAATCTGTGAGATATCAATCAGTAAATGTGTAAAATCATCTGTAAATGCGTACTGAGATTTGTGAATGTGTACAGCAGTCTTCAAATGTGTAGATTTGTAAATGTAAATTAATTTACAAATCTGTATTTAGATTTGTACGTGTATTGAGATTTGTAACTGCATACATTTATTTGTAAATGCATAGACATATTTGTAAATGCGTAGCCTACATATATTTATAAATGCTTGGACACATCTGAAAATGCATACTGTATATACATATTAATGGCTGAAATGTATTTTGCTCCAACAGACAATGGGCCTCATTCACCAACCATGCTTAAGAACAGATTTGTTCTTAAACCCCACTTATGCAGTTTTCATGAAGATTCTAGAATTTACCAGTTTTCTTATTTGGGATTTGTTCTTAGGTAAGAACAGAATCTACGCACACTCAAGAGCACTCTTACGCACATTTGAGAGCTGACATGTTTGCGCAAAATCAGTAGTTATATCGTGGTCAGTTCTAATTTAAATATAATTTTGTAACTAATTATTTTAATTAAATTTGCACATAATTATATGTGTGTTTGTTTGTGTTAATAAATACACATTGCACTTACACTTCTGCTCATTTGTGAAGTACTTTCAATTTCCATTGTGTATGAATTGTGCTAGGCGTATATACATAAACTGGCCTTGTTTTGCCTTCAATTCACATAAATTATGTTAACGGGGAACCTTGCCATCCAATAATACGTGATTGATGACGCTATTAATATGCCCAAAGTATGGCTATTCTGCTAGCCTGCAGACTAGAGCTACACCACACAATGGCGTATTTATTGCTGCTGCAAAATGTTGCAGATCCTGTCCTGAGGAGGGAACACATGGCGTGACCATATCGATTTATTTGCAGAGAGTGACGAGTACATGTTGGGACGTGTGCACACGGCCCTGCCATCTCATGCCCTTTTATGGGAATGTAACTGGGTGTTTACCTATGCTAAACAGGAGCAAAGTAGCCTTGCGAGACCATCCTGATCTCGCGAGCTTCAGTTTATTTTGCCGTGAGAATCACAGAATAATTTTTTGTGTCCGAGTAGCAACTGAACTTTCCAATCAGCGTTGTGTTTATAGCTATATGGGCATTGTTTTCTAATCAGTGTCGTGTTTATAGCTATACGGGCGTGGTTTTCCAATCAACGTCGTGTGTATAGTTATACGGGTGTGGTTTAGGTGTGCCGACCATGGTGCAAACAGCGAAAACGACACGTTTTGAAAGTACAGCCATTAACAAACAGTTTCAATGTACGGTTTCCCAGCTGGACTTGTGACAGTAATTCCTCTGACATGTCAGGTTAGGAGCAACGGGCATGAGCTTTCAATTGACGAAGACATTGGGATTAATCATTCTAAGAACGCACCTGCGAACAATTCTGCTATTTAAGAAGACGTTGTGAATCAGACGTAGACATTTCTTAGTAACTTTCTTAAAAACACATTTAAGAAGAAACATAGGAAGATATTGGTGAATGAGGCCCAATGTTTTTACATGTGACTTTTTGCCGTGGCAGATCTGCAAATTCACAAATGCCTTCATGTGACACATTTTTGACACAGTAGTCATGTGTAAAAGTTGGAGAAAAATACTTAGACTTTTAAGACATTAATATCTATGTACGCATTTACAGATATGTCTACACATTTACATAATATGTATGCATTTACAGATAGGCATGGCACGATATGAAAAATGTATATCGCGATTATCCTGGCCAAAATAGTGGTGATTGACTGGAAAGATGCAAGCTAATAAATAAATTAGTATTTATCAATACAATTGGACTGTACAAGTGAGCTAGACAGCTTTTGTCAAGTCACTTGTGAAAATATTAATATTTATGATTATCACGATAATGGACATTCACCACTATACGATTATCGTCAGTATTTTTATCGCAATAAACAATAATATATATCGTCCCATCCCTATTTACATGTCTACGCATTTACAAATATATGTACACATTTGTCTATTTACAGATATATGTACGCAATTACAAATGTCTACTCATTTGCATATAAATGTACACATTTAGAAATCTCAGTACACTTACAAACCTAATACAGATTTGTATATTAATTTACACATTTGCAAATCTTATTACACATTTGTAGATTGCTGTACACATTCACAAATCTTTATAGATTATTTTACACATTTTCAAATCAGATTATGCACACACGGATTGAGATACAGTTACACACACATACTTCACACGCATTTGTAAATAGTTTTGCTACAATAATGACCACATTACGGGCGTGTTTTAACAATTACAAAAAATTACGCAATATGTAGCCAACGCACGCGAATTATGACGAGGTAGGATAATCTGACAGGATAGAAAATCAAAACACCAGTACGTTTGTATTGTCTAAAGCCAGTTGCCATGTCTTATTTTGTGAATTAACAAACGGTTGAGGTAAATTAAATATATAGTTTATATCTGATGGATGTGTAGCATACGACTGTTTCAACACCCAATTGTTTTTTTTAGCAAGTTTAAGATTTGAAATTCACATAGGCCTATGACTACATTACTGTAGCTGTAGTAACTGCAATCTTGTAAACTTCTCTGTGCCACATTGTACCAACGCACCCGTTTCACTTGTGTCTGTACATACTGAATATAACATTGTTAAATTAAATATACGCCTAGATAACAATTATGTCTTTGTGATTTTTTTAACAAAGTGTCAAACTGCATGATAAGCGTCCACAGACCACAGCACTATACACAAGGCTACATCGTTGATGATGATATACTTTTATAACATTTTTTTAAATTGTTTTCATTACCCATGACCATTTGAACAGATTCGTGGAGCATGTATTTCGATATTTAAAAATGTTAATACACGCGTAGCATGTTCCGTCATTCCGTTGCGACGGGAAAAGGCTGTCCAGAGAGAAAGGAGGCGTTGCCCACAACATCAGCTGCAAAAAAATGCTAAATATTAAAAGCATTGCTGTGTGCTATTGTCGCCGGATGACCTTTCACTGTTGTGCAACAGGAATAGCACAATAAAGCGATTTGAGGTCGGCTGCAGACGTCTAAGGGGGCAAAACCTATAACGTGCACGGTAAGGACTTGTCCCGAAATTGTTCCCCGCGCTGCAAGTATACGGCCTAAAATACTTTTCTTTTTCAAATGAACAAAAGCAGTTTGCAGTTTTTGTCAGCTAAACAGAATGCCACGTACATTATGTGAATGTTGTCTGTAGTAGGCTAGTTATACAATGAGTCCAGATAAATAAAACATCCCAAAAGGCAATTATGACACATTAAACGGATAAACGAACGCTATTCATCGCCAATGTGCTCAGTCAGAAAGGGTGGCCAAATATCCATGGGGGGCAATTTGAACACGACACGTTTCTGGATTCTGTGCCAAACCACAGCCGCTAGCTTGAGGCTATGACGTCTAGCTTCTCGTGTATCGCGGATGCTTTTTGGTAAATGTCTAATATTAGCTATGGGAAGACTGTTACGTTTACCAGTATACAGGTTGACCTGCAGGATGTGGAGATAAAAGCAAACTACTTCTAGGCGGTGGTGTTGCATGATGCATATCAGCGCTTAATGAGCGTACCATACAGTGAAAATTTTTACTTATTACATTTATAAAAGGAATGTCAGAAGCGCACCAGAATAGTGGACATGTATTACGCAGAGCTCGACTACAAACAAATGTACAAATTGTAGGCTACCAAAGCTCCTGCATGTGAAAAATGATATTAATCTACCTGTGGTTATTTTCATCATCCTTTTTGAATGAATTTGTTTGAATGACAGTTCATCAGTTTTCCTCAGCAGTGATGGAGACAGATGGGGACCAGAACCAACAGGCTACTTCAACCAATGGGAATGCTGTGTCTGGGACAAGTTCCCGCCCCTCTCCAATGAATTCCATGTCCCTGTATGAGAGACAAGCTGTGCAGGTGTGTGTATGTGTGCACGTGCATGAATGTTTCCTGGAGGGGTTGGGGTTGGTTTGTCTGAGAGGTAGAGATGGTGGGAAACATTGTGGCGACATGTAGATTACAGCCTGTATTGAGTTGTCTTTGCCCTACATCACAAAGATTACAGCTCACAGCTGGCCTGCCAGATTAATCTTTAAGTGTGACCGTTTACACATGCATTTACAGCCTCTGCGTTTTCATCTGATCTGTCCAGCACTAGCCAATATCACTCTGGCTGCATCGGAATAGTATGTCCTAAGTAATGTCCTTTCCTAGACACTTTTCCTTCACCTCGAGTGAAGACATCATTGGGTCAAGGAAATGTGTGAAGGGGAATTCATAAGGATATAGGAAAAGGAAGATAATCCGACTCTACTTTGGATACGTAACTATGCGACGGTGAATGTTAATGAGGTGGGTCTGCTGTGGTGAAATGGACCATTAACAAAAGCGCACCTTCTCAACTAACTTCTCCCCGTGTGTTCTAACTTCTTACCATGTTGTTTCATGCAGGCTATGCCCTGTGAAAAATATGACTTCATTACCAAAGTTGTAATTGAAATAAAAGATATGTAACAATCACAAAACTAAATGGTTTTAGAGTAACAACTGGTGTAAATTCTATAAAAATATGTTGTTGTTTTTTTTGTCATGTTTTTAGCCTTTAGTTAGATACTGATCTAATATGATTTAGACTAGAGAAGTCTCTTCCCATCCATTAATAAAAGGAGCAACAATTGTTATAGCCAACGCAATACTGTCAAGTATTTTAGGAAAACGGTCTATGGGAAAATAAATCATCCATACATGGTAACATCATATAGAGTCTGATTAAAAACGATGTCGTTCAAGGTGGAAAATTCTGTAATGGTGTCCTATCAATATCACAATTGCTGCACAATAAATAGAATACTTAATCTTCCTCGACACACTGAAGCTAATAATGCTAACATTAAAGTGAAAATGCACGTTTTATACTTAATTTCAGTACAAACTACACACAAACGATTGGAGCTCTGGGAAAGGAGGCGTAGCGTCTTCAATATTTTTGATAGAGTGTGAGATGTTTGCTACTATATATAATTTACTTAAAGCGATAGGCAAGGGAAATCAGTAATTTTAGTCTTAACATGTCATTAAAGGATATACAAGCTTAATAAATATCAACAAACTGAAAATCAACTTCCATTTGAATCGCAAAATATTCCCTATATTTCACTTTCTGTCTGCCTGTCGATTTTCTGGGTGTAGTTAACTCAAGCATGGGGACGTCATGCGGCTCCTGGACATTAAAAGTAAATTAAAAGTCACAATAAATGGCCTCTGTAGGGCTGGACAATATTTCAATAACAATATATATCGTGATAGAAACTTTTTCGATAACTGTTTAAAAGAATGTCCGCTATTTCGATAAGATATACATTTGTCACTGAATGAGGGGCGCAGCAGTCAGCTCGCAGGGCTCTTACAGTGCGACCATTTCACTCGCAAATGCGACTAAAAATCTTGGTGTGCAAACATTGAAAAATATTTAGGCCCACTTTGTGCGAGTGACTTCTAGCCACTATGTTCGCAGCTCTAATATGCTCAGTTGCGCATTGTTATGAAATCCCTGTGCACAAGGACAACCGTGCGGTGCGCACTGGATACCTGTTCCACTTCCAACAGGGTGAGTGCGTAACTGTGTTTATTGTTACCATAACTACACTCCATCCATGCTCGTTGAAAAGTATGTTTAGCTGTTCAAATCGGGTCTCGGAGCTGAACACAAACACACTACCATATTAGCTACCTCGTCATTACAGCTAGCTAAAGCTAACAGGTAAGACACTAGCAAAACTGGTGGACAAAATGCCGGCGAATGATACATGCTGGTATGGTTAGAATGACGGGCTCATATGGTTAGAGGTGGATGTGCGATCACGCCGCCAGCCATCTTAAAAATTGTGCTGCGCGTTTGTGCAATTACGGTAAATACCTGTGTTTACCGCACTCATGTGAAGCTACATTGTATGCCGTCACAATATTACGATCTCTATAGTACAGTAACATTATACATCGTTTCATATGGCTAACATCGTTTCATATGGCTATTAATCTAAATAGGAAGTTATAAAAATATATCTGTATAGCCTAACTTTTAAAGATATA
>JAODUE010000667.1:0-13084 GCA_027564755.1 Amblyopsis hoosieri
GACAGTTGCAAGCCTTTAATTAGAGTTATGTAAAGCTTTTGATGGGACAGTTAGGTCCTAGAGGTGTGGTGACAACATCTGCACAGAGGGGGCCCAATTCTATTTTTTTTTTTGTCATGGGGCCCAAAATTCCTGGCGACGCCCCTGCGCACACACCCTCCATTATTTCGGTCTTCAATTGAACAACTGTACAGGGCATTTGTTGCCATATTTTGTGCTTCATGATGCACCACACGTTCTCAATCAGAAACAGGTATGGACTGCAGACAAATACTGTATATCTATCACCCCCACTTTCTAGCACCTACTGCTTATTCAGGAAATGTATTTGCATAGTGTTACTGGACAATGTAATGTCCCTGGAACAGTCCACATATGGACAGCATCATTTGCTGCTCTAACATGTGCTTATACTCATTCTGCATTAATGGTGCATTTACATACAGTATGTGAACCTTACTGATGCCTAGGAAGCTAGCATACCACTTTATTGTGGCAGAGATTGGTTTTTGGACATTACGCTGGACAACATACCTGATTTAAATGAATCGGTTGTTATATCGACCCATTCATGTGAATCAGGTGTGTTGGAGCAGGGAGACATCTATAACATGCAGGGCAGCGGCCCTGTGGCACCAGGAACTGTACTAAACGATAAGCATTAGGTAAAACAGCCAGCCTCTGTCATGATAAAGGGTTATGTCAGTTTCAATGGCATGGGAAACATGTCTACCATTAATACAGATAGAGTATAGACATTTTGAAGCAAAACACTGTATGCTGCCGTCCAGATGGTCTATTTCAGGACATGCCAGATGGTCTATTCCAGGACATGTAAGACAATGCAAAGAGCATTGACTGCATAAGCAGTAAGTGCTAGACTTTGGGTGCTACATTTACCTGGCTACAGTCCTGATGTTGATTGAGAATGTGTGGTGCATCGTGAAGCACAAAATGATCTTTAATTCCCTGTCCTTGGCCACATACAGTATGCGCTTTGACATAATACACAACAACATAGATAAGTGCATAGGTTCTGAGTCAAGTAAGTGGCTGCAAACCACCAGGTTCACCAGGGGAAATCAGTAATTTCAATAATGTACTGAGTGAATAAGTTCAAATGTTAGCATACTTCATAGAGCCAATGGAGAAATTGGTCATATTTCAGTACAGTAATATAACATAACACAAGCAATAGAAAAAAGCAGGCTGTGTATATCTCAGATAGTAGTTAGTTTATGTCAGCAATCAGCGCTGACCTTAAAGGTGGAGTCAGCGATGCTAGAGAAAGATTGCTGATATTTTACTCTCAAACAAGCACTCCTCTCCCTTTAGCTCCCTTGAGCTCCACCCCCCCCCACCCCTCGCTGTGTGGTGCAGTCTGCACCACTTTGATTGTGTTGCTATTTGAGCCAGGGCTATGTAGGAGCACAGTTTTCAGCACACGCACATAACGGACAGCTAGAAGAGAAGCTTTATTTGATTAGAATAGCTATCAGAATGAATGGCATTTACGTAAAGAAGACATCCTCTATAATAGAGTTTCTGTGCTCTGTAGGCTATTTTATAGTCCGTGTGTGTGTGTGGGTGTGACTTCTTCTTATAGTTCTGTGGTGTGACCATGTTGAAAACATCTAGTGTGTGTGTGTAGCTGCAGAACACACACACACGCGCAAATACGCACACACGCAAATGAACACATGGACATGCGCACACACACACACACACACACACACACACACACACACACACAGGAGGCAAGAAGCGCTCAGGTTTTCTGTTCACGGGAGCAGAAGGATGCTAGCGTGGGAGGAAATGACAACTCACTATGTGGATGATGATCCTGGAGCCAGGAAAAGATGCAAACACTGATGTGTGTGTGTGTGTGTGTGTGTGTGCGTGCATGTGCGTAGGTGTGTGTGTGTGTGCGTGCGTGTGTGCGTAGGTGTGTGTGCGCGTGTGTGTGTGTGTGTGTGTGCGTGTGTTCGTGCGTGTGCGTGCCATTCAGAACAAGGCTTCTCTGATGACTGTGTGATACAGTGCCAAATGGTGTGTGTGTTTGTTCAAGAAAAGCAAAGTACCCTTGTATGCTCAGCTATGTCACAGCACGTGATTGTTTTGGGATTAATATGTGTTATTGTGCGTGTGTGCGGGTGTGTGTGTGTGTGTGTGTGTGTGTGTGCGGGTGCGTGTGTACAGTATATGCAAGTCAAGATTGGAGTAGCTTACATTAATAAATTGCCATACTTAATTATCTACATATACATTCATATCTTTATATTCTTCATATATTCTTGATCACTTGAAAGATCATTGGTTCATATTACAGATGTATTGTGAAATAAACATAGGAACATTCATTTAGATCACAGACACACAAGATTTCAATAGGTTCATTGTGTAGTTATTTGTACAATCATTAGATATTGTATAGTACAACATTTGTGATACAGGTTCCATTATAGTACTACACATACAGTAAATACGTCAAAATGACTAGTAGAGCCAATACTACTGAAAAGAGACATTGGAATCATTGAGTAAAAACTAAAATCCTTTTATGAAATACAATAAATCACATAGGTTTCCATCAAAGCAAAAATAATTATGTACAAAAAAGAAAAGAAACTACAGCAGTTAAACATAAACTGTAAATAGCAAAACAAAGTAATAGACTGTACTTCTATTTCCATCAACTGTGTCTTGTGGCTTTGGCCACAGCTTCTGCCACATTACAATAGATGTTTTCATTAGCTATTAGCATCTTGGTATGTTAATCCAGGCCTGACCCTGGTCTGCTGTGATATCACTGTATGCGTCATTCATGGCCTAAGCCCTTATATGCCACTTGCCGCCCTTATAAGACTCTTGCAATTTTCGCGACCCACTCACTCCCACTCAGTGACCCACCTGTGGGTCCCGACCCACAGTTTGAAAACCGCTGATGTAGGATACACTGCTGTCAGATTTTCAGCGTTTTCCCGTTAGTCTACTGTTAGCCGCAATACATTGTATTAGAGCTAACATCCATAAAGACAATAAAATATGTTTGCATTTTGTTTTCTTCATTAGTAAATGAAGCGATTGCCCCCAAGGCTCTTCGCCTCCACTATGATACGTCCAGGTATCATAGATATCTGTGACCCGGTCACAACATGAATCAAAGGCCACACCCTGTGCCAAAGCCGCAAGATGTGATGTCGCTAAAGGAAAACATTTGTACAAGGCTTTAGTCAATCGTTGAATTTACTGACTAACTTCATTCAGCATTAATATATGTTAGATGACGAGATTACATTCATGCAGTAATCTCTTCTCAATGGTCTCTACTGTTGCTGTTGTGTTGCTAACCAAATGTATTCACTCTTAGAAAAAAAAAACTTTTATCTGTAATGATGGAGTTAAGCAGAGTGGTTCACATTCTAATCTCTCTCTTTCTCTCTCCTCTTTCTCTCCCTCCCTCCCTCCCTGTTTGTGACGTGCAGGAGAATCACTGCAGGCGTATCAAGATCCTGGGAGACTGTTACTACTGTGTGTCAGGCCTGACCCAGCCTAAGGCAGACCATGCTCACTGCTGTGTAGAAATGGGCCTGGATATGATTGACACCATAGCGTGAGTAAATGCACACGGAAAACTGTCAGCATGCATTATATGTACACGCATGCACGTCACAGGCACACATGATGAGATTAAAACAGTGGTTGAAAATAATATGGGAATCTCTTGTCACCCTCTTCCAGCTCATGTACAACATGCACGGTAGCAAGCATTGTACTAAACACTGTAGCAAATGCTAAACATTGTATGCTACAGTAATAACCACTACACTGTTTCTAACACTATGGGTCGGTTTCACAGACATGGGTTAAGCCTGTAGTTCTAGACCAAGAAGATTCTTCAGTGGAGATCATTGAATGTTTCTTTTAGTCTTGGATACAGTATGGCTTAATCCATGTCTGTGAAACCGGCCCTATGAGTCTGCGCGTGTGTTTTTAAATTACCTTTCAGTGTGCCAGTATTCCATTAGGGAAATTACTATTATGTAAAGTCAGGGAGTCAGTACATGGCGTCAGGCTTGATCCTCAACATGCCTGGCCTAGCTGTGAGTACCCTTGAGCAAGATACCAAGTTACCTCAATAATGACACAAAACCTGTTGAAGCGCTGAAACATCTTCTCCATATGACATATTGATATGACCTACGGCGATACTTTAACTAGATTGTTAATGCAATGTTTACATGATAACTATGCCACCCCGCTATCAGCCAAGACATCCAAATTTTTCGGTCTGCAGTTCCCTTTTATCGTGTTCTATGGATGTCGAATTGTCTGTAGATAATTGTGAGTGAACGGCTGATTAAGGCTGAGAGCAGACAGGGCCCATCTCCACACACACACGCACGCGCACACGCACACGCACACGCACACACACTTATTTTCTTTTTAATATACAATGCAGAGCAGTGCTCCCGTCAAAACAAAGCTGTGAGATGTAGAGACAGACCTCGGGCCGATAGTGATATTTAGCTGTCTCTTGTCAGCCACTCCTCCTCACATCAGCATTCCCTTCCACTGTTGAGTAGGACAGTTTGGGACACAGTGTCTGAATAAGAGCGCCAGTCCACCGCGAACATTTGTATGCATCTCAATACACATCTGCCGTTTTCTCATGTTGTTACTGGGGATATACTGCGGACATGGTATAATTGATATCTCCCTGCCTGTCCTTGTCAGCTTGGATGCAGCTGTTAGGGTGGGACAACACACATATTTGTTATGATTGGTTCTTTTGATTATATGCAGTTCTGATGCCAGTAAGATGATTCAGCCTGTTAGACATTAGAAATGTGTTTTCAGTCTGCGATTCTGTTCAGCACAATCTCCTGTGTTCAAAGATGCATGCAATCTTTCAAACTAAAATGTTTTTGTAATGGTAGTTGGCACCACAAGGGTATTTCTGACCCTTTAGCAGTGTATTGTCACTTTGTTTGAGGTAAGCTCTGTATCGCCCCCTACAGGTCAGTGGTGGAGGCAACAGAAGTGGATCTGAATATGCGAGTTGGCCTACACACTGGGCGTGTGCTGTGTGGTGTGCTGGGCTTGAGGAAATGGCAGTATGATGTTTGGTCAAATGACGTCACACTGGCCAACGTCATGGAGGCTGGAGGGTTGCCCGGGTCAGTATGGAACCTTGGAACCTTACACAGTACAGTAAAGTCACGCATAGGTAACCTGTAGACAGGGGTGGTGACAAACCTAATCAGATTACAAAAATAAAATACTATAATCAACTCATTACATTTGAACATACGTGTAATACAATTATAGTTACGCTTTTCCCCTGATTGGTTTAGCAAATTTTGCATGTCAATCACATGTTGTCAATGGTGCTTTGACCAAGGACAGGCTGGCCAGTGGACTCCATAGGGAGAGAGCAGAGTAACTTTTCAATCCTACCTACCAGCCTTACCTAATTTTTGTTAAGTTTTTAATGATGGTTTATGGATATTTCTTTTTATTTTCATTGATAATGAAAGACAACATTTGGAGGTAATTCCTTTATATAAATTGTTGTATATTATTTGCGAGTCACTTAAAAGCTGTTTTTTTTTTTTTTTTTTTACTCGAAAACTATTTTACTTTGTCTATATATCTCCCTTTAATGTAAATCATGATTAGGTCTGTCAACGCTATGGTAAAGTTAAGACTTCCTGCAGTACCCAATCTGGCCACAGATTTTCATTGGCGCTGTGGAGATTTTGTGGGCAGAGACGTCCTCTGTGTAGTGGCCTACTTGTATTTGAAGCGAGCAAATAACGAGATGAGAAGGAGAAACTTATTAAAACTTACATTTAGATTGATATCATTTAGCAGATGCTTTCATCCAAAGCGACTAACAATTAGTACATGTGTCAATAGATAAACAGGTAATTGCAACCAAATAATATTCTGGTTGAAAAAATGACAGCATCATGTTAACACACATTACCAATAATATCATTCAATCCTCAAAGATAATGCTAATATCTAAGAACAGGAAAGCTCTAATGATAATTCTCTAAGAATAATCGAAAACAGTATTACTGGATCTGGATGAGGACACAACATAGGAACATACTGATTCGCTTTGGGGGGGTTGAAGATCATCTCCAGTCCCCGGGCCTGTGGCAGGCCTGTTCTCAACAGCCACAGCCACGGGTCATTAGATTGATTAGAGGGAAGGGAAAAGGCGACTTAATGTAACTGAATGAATTTGCTTGCTGCCATGTTCACACTCATGTCATCATACTGTGCTATTGTGGACTGCTCTGTTGGTGCACGTAGAAAGGTGCACATCACGAGGACCACCCTGGAGTGTCTGAATGGAGACTATGAGGTGGAGCCAGGCTTTGGTCACGAGAGACATGCCTTCCTGCAGAAACACCAGATAGAGACCTTCTTTATAGTTCCATCCCACCGACGCAAGGTACGCTAGCGTGTGTGTGTGTGTGTGTGTGTGTCTGAGACAGTCTAAATCCCCTGTGTGTATATCGCCATTTCACCATTGATGTGTGCGATGTGTGTTACAAAATCTCCTGCGTTATTTCTGCTTTATCTGCCACTCACACGGGCCACGTGCACTAATCCACACCACATGCATGCTTGCACTCTGCAAACATGTCATTTTGTAACATGGACACATTTTTACTACTTTACTTTTACAACATGAAAGAAGACACCAAGATTGCCTTTCTTAGTTGTCTCTCAATGTATTTTCCAGATCTTTCCGGGGCTGATTCTCTCCGACATTAAGCCAGCCAAGAGGATGAAGTTCAAGACGGTGTGCTACCTGCTGGTGCAGCTCATGCACTGTAGGAAGATGTTCAAGGCAGAGATCCCCTTCTCCAACGTGATGACCTGTGAAGATGACGACAAGGTCTGCTATGCTTCTAATGTGTTGATCACATGTTATGCTAGGTTCTAATCTATTACAGTGTGTTTACCGTTATAATGTCTACATCTTGTGTGTGTGTGTGAGTGTTTGCATGTAGTACCACTGTACTGTACAGAGTCAATAAAGTAATTTGCTGCAGTAATAAATGTCCTTCTATAATATAGTATGTGCTTCTATATAGACGAATATAGAAACTATCTGAATTTCTATAGTGTGTGTGTGTGCACATGTTCCTACCCATAAATGCCACTGTGCTCTGTAGTGTTGGCATTCATTTGCACATTTCCTCGTATCTTTGTGTGTTTACTTGTTCTAACTGTGAGTGACTCAGATGTGAGTCAGTGTTGTGGTACTTGGTATCACCAGGCCTGGCCATCACAAATAGACTGCTACTGTATCTGTGCTAGCTTGCTACCCAACAGTATGAGCTTGGCCAGACATGAAATCTGCAGGTTTCTGCACTGCTTGCTGCTCTTAACCTGTATGTTAAATACTGTATGTGACATATCTCAGTATGGAGCACCATAAGAGAGATGACAACTTGAACAGATGATGTCATCGTGACAGGAGGGTGTACTGCAGCTTTTACCACACAAGTGGTTTAACCCATTTGTGCAATGCGTCAGGTCTATCTTGACACGCGTCGTACGCCGCCGGTCAAGACAGATGCCCCTATTGTTTTCTGTGTACAACCCGCACACCAGCGGCGTCTAGACACGCTTTGACACGCTTCGACGCGCTTCGACACGATTTGACGCGCGTTCACACGCCACCCAGCTAGACAATACGCCATTGTTCTGTTCCCCCGCGTCGACGAGCCTGAAAACATGAGGGAATATGCAGTTTGGTATGTCCAGGCTCCCGTAGCAGCCCTCTTCTCTGCTACTGTTGTAGCTCGACTGCTCCGTCCCTCATTATGCTATATGCTATCAACAAAAGGTTATGATAGCCTAGCTTCTAACTATGTTGTTGATCTGCTGCTATCAAAACAATCTTAACTGCTCAGATCATTAAATTAGCAAGGTAGTAATAAAATAGACAATGAAGGCAAGACTATCGGCATTTGGTCTCGTGAACCACGCTCTGTGTTATAATATTCCCTGTGTCATAGTGGGGGAAGGTGATGGAAGGGAAGGAGGTTAACTGGGGAAGACAAGCTGGAAGATATGGGTTTGTCTGTCAGATGTGGCTGGGCAGAACGTTCCAGAGGTTAGGTGGTGAGTAGTATTTTGAATTGTATCATGTATGTGACCGATAGCCATGGCAGGTTGTGAAGGACAGGGGTGATGAGGTCTCAGAGGCAGGTGGGGGTGAGAATGCGAGCGGCATAGTTCTGGATATATTGGAGCTTACTGAGGATCTTGTTGGGTGAACCAATGAAGATGCTGTGGCAGTCGTCCAGTCTGGAGGTTATGAGGGCATGGATGAGGGTTTCTGCAGCGTAAGAAGACATGCAATGTTCTTTAGGTGAAATAAATGACCTGGTTGACCTGGGGTAGGAAGGAGAGGGTGGGATCAAGGATGATTCCAAGGTTGAGGCCATAAAATAGACCATAACACCATCATTCCACCATTGTATTTCATATACTGAAGTTAATCATAAATTAACCCCTGACTCATGGTTCTTGTTGTTACCAAGAACCACTTTAAGTTAAGGTAAGTTAACACATTTTTACAGCACGGAGACTGAATGTGTTTTGTTGCATGGGTTGACAGCGCCGAGCTTTAAGAAACACATCGGAGAAGGTCCGGAGTCGCACATCCTTCTTGGCCGCCGCGGTGCAGAACTCTCCAGGAACACGGGTGAACCGCTACATAGGCCGGCTCATCGAAGCCCGGCAGACAGAGTCAGAGACAACAGACCTCAACTACATCACACTAGCCTACAAGAACAGAGACAGAGAACACAGGGTACTACACACACACACACACACACACACACACACACAGACACTATTCTAGTCTAGTTTAGATAGGACAGATTCAACTTCTAGAGAACTAGCAATATGAACTAAAGTACTACAGTCAGCAATTGTAGGATAATACAGCGAATAGTTAGCGGTCTGCTCTGTGTGTGCTGAAAATATAAACTGGTGTTTCTAGCCCTGGCTCTGTAAATGGGAACCAAACAAAGTGGTGCAGACAGCACCACACAACCATAATATTCTTGCCTTGGCAGTGTGCCCAACGTGTGGGGTGGAGCTTCTAAGCGAGTTCAAATATCAACAATCTTTCTCCAGAACCCCTGACTATCCCTTTAAGATAATAACAGCATAAACATAATACACTATAAACAACTATAACAGCTGTACATAGAACTGGTAGCACAATTATTAGGAATAATTATAAATGCTGTAATTAAAAAGGTCATATAACATCTTTCCCTAAAAGCAGCTTGTGAGCTAGTTGGGGTCCCAACCCACACTTTGAGAACCATTGTTCTTGGACAAAATGTCTACAATGTAGGAGAGGCGGCACTGGTAATTATAAGCAACGGCAGAAATATACAGGGATATACTGTACAAATAATTTACAAGAACATACAAACGCTGACAAACAGTAAATAATTCCTGTTATTACGCAGAAGGCAGCTTGCTTCTGCTTCGTGACTCTGTCCTTTATCCTGTCGCTCACCCCGATTTATCTCTCTCTCTCTCTCTCTCTCTCTCTCTCATTTCTCTCACATACACACCACATATTTTGAAATTCCTCTCCCACGTCTGTTGTCTGTGATTCAGTGTGTGTGTGTGTGAGGAATCCACCCACCTTCACAGGAGGGGGTAGTGATAATGATTTGGGAGCGTCTGAGCAGAACACGTGACATCTTTCTCCTGTGTGTTGCGTGGGTAGATAGCACACAAAATTATTTATGTATTTGCCTGCTTACATGTGTGCATGTCCATGTTTGCTCATGTGTGCAATGCACTCTATGCACACATACTGTACTTCAACCAGAATTAACTTAAAGGGGGTATTATGCAGAACAGGTTTAGTCCAATTTTGGCATGCATCTGCCTGCCTCGGTTATTTACATTATCTGAATATGTGTGATTGGTTCTCCTCGTTATTTTAACAGGTTTTCTCTGCATCAGTTTAAAAGTCATACTCAGTTCCTAACTAGGCACCATTAGCTCACATACAGTACGTGAAGGAATTTAAAAACTTATCAACAATACTTATCAACAATAGGCAGGAATGCTCTGAGCATGCGTTTTGGTTTGAATGCCAAAGTGTCTTTTTTATGCTCCATCTTGAATCGGGTTAAAGACAGCCACCAACTGCTCTCAACCCTCCCTGAACAGCAGTTTGGTGTCGGGGTCTAATTTAGGCTTACTGTGCACACACACATACAGATGAACACTTCAGCCTGGACATATTTGTCTGATTATACTGTCATATTATAAATGGATAATGTAATAAATAAATAAATCAGTTTGAGGTAATTATGTTTGAAGTAATAATAATTAGATCCTTCCGTTTTTTTTGTAACCTGAAAAATGTCCATTATTTTCGGCCGCTATATTGTATACTATTCATCAAAAGTAGTTGGACTTTTATCACAATGTGATATAAATGGCCAGTATCTATCTGCATGTCATATGAATGAAAGTAATCAGAAACTCAGAATTAGGCCCATATAAGTGTATGGATGTTAGGGTTCCCAAGCCAAAATGCTCAGGCCATTTGAACTTTGAACTGCATAGAGAGCCTAAGTCACTTCTGCATTATGGGACCTATGTATGGTAGTAAACAGCGAGAATAACATTATTTTTAGATCCCGTTTGTTTTGTGACATGAAGTAGACATATGATGTTTGACAATTTAAAAAGAAATTATTTGAGTCAAGAAAGTCTCAGTTTGTCATGCATTTGTTGAAGTATAAGACTGAAAATATGTAATTAGTACACACCCTGTGTCGCTAAGTGTCATGACGTTTTCGTGCCACAATCCACAAGCCTAAGAAAGCATTGTTTTGGTGACGTGTGTTGTATGAGACGAAAGTTGTAGTTCACTGAGCGGTTACACACCAAAATAAAGATGACTTTATAGTTTCACAATAAACTCCAACGTTCTTGACTTGAACAACTACCTTTTAAATAGACAAACATCATATGTGTGCATCGTGTCACAATTCAAACGGGATCTAAAAAGAATTGTATATTCGCCGTTGACTACCATACATATGTTTTCCAGACTAAGGTCCCATAATACAGATGTGACTCAGGCTTTCTATTTAACACACTGTATTACCCTTCCCCTCTTCTTGTCTTCCAGTACCACCAGGTTTATGATGAACACTTCATAAGCGCAGTGGCTCTCTCTTTGATCCTCACCACACTGTTTGGCCTTATCTACCTGATAATGACGCCACAGTATGTATGCACACACACACACGCACACACACGAGCACGCACACACATGTGCACGTGCACACACCCCAACACGCACACGCATACACACACACCGACACAAACACGCACGCACATGCGCGCACACACGTACATGCACACACACCGACATACACCGACACACACACACGCACACACATGCACACACACACACACACACACACACACACACTGTGAGTCAAGGAAGCTGTTTCTATGAAGCAAATGGAATACTTGAATGGTATTTTCTGTTTGTGTGTGTGTGTGTGTGTGTGTGTGCTCTCGCCTCCAGGGGAATGCTTGTGCTGCTGTTGCTGGTGTTGTGTGTGTGTTTCCACATGGCCTGCCTCATGTATCTGCACCTCACCAGCATCCAGGTTGGTCTGTTGAAAACATGATTTATCCTTAATGGCTCAACTCTTGCCAATAGTAACAATAACAGCAAATATGTCTCCCAAAGCATGCCATTACATACTACATTACTGTAAGGGCCAGATTTAAATATTGTGGGCATTGTATAATAGTGCATATTTAATAAATAAGTATGTACTACGGGTGATCAACTATTATTGAGTAAATGACAACCGATGCAAACACTACGGAGGCGGCAGTATTTAAATGAGAAGTTTGGAAAGCGGGGGGGACACTCAAAGCAGTCTGACCGTAAGCACAAACGCAAAGTCGATAAGATGGAATTAGAGGGGTTGGTGGAAGAGATAACGTGATTTAAAAATGTTATGTCATTTGAATTATACTTAGTGTTTTGTTGGAATGCCTTTCCATTGCCCTCTTGCATACAATGAGCTGCATGAATGAAGGTATCACATTCAGCACTGCTGGCTAATAAGGAATCATTGAGATAGATTAACGGGTTGCTTCCACATTGCTTCCAAAGTGTCATCCAGGCTGCCTGACCATACAGATAAGAACGGTGCTGAGTGTCACCCTGGTTCTGCTCACCTATTCCATCACTCAAGCCTGTGTGGTAAGTGTGTTACTGTAGACGTCTACAATAAGAGTGCAGGTGTATGGGGTGAAAAGAAACAGACGCGCAGTGAATCATTTATATTTAAAGTGTATTATAATTGTATCATTTTGTTTTAGTCTTCATAGTTAAACGAGCCACACTGTATATTGTGTATACAGTCCACACTAAGTACAGTATCACTCAGTGAAGACAAGATACAGCAGATTAGATGTGCCCCCCGGTCATCATGACACATATATACATCATATTGAGCCACACACACACACACATCGTGTCTCTCCAGGTGGGCTGTGTACCCTGGGTGTGGCTCGGCACAAACTCTAATCGTTCTGCCGAGGCCGTTGGCATGGAAATGGCAGGGGTTGGACAAGCGGAGGGGGCGTGTCCCAACGTGGCCTATGCCCTGTTGTCCTGCATCGCCGGGACCCTCACTGTCGCCCCCTACCTCCGCATCTTTTCGCTGCTCAAGATCCTCTTGCTCCTGCTCCTCTCCGCTACCTACACCGTTGTCATGGAGACCAGCGGCTATCGGCAAGCCGTGGGGTGGGTGTGGTTTGACGTGCTAAATAGAGTGCATGCATTGACGGGCGCTTTCATTGTGAACAAGCTGTAAGCTCTCTCCCTCTCCCCCCCTCTCTCCCCCTCTCTTTCTCTCTCCCTCTCTCTCCCTCTCTTTCTCTCTCCCTCTCTCCCCCTCTCAATTCAATTCAATTCAATTCAAGTTAGCTTTATTAGCATGACAGTTATTACAACAGTATTGCCAAAGCTAGA
>JAODUE010000668.1:0-13083 GCA_027564755.1 Amblyopsis hoosieri
AATTAATATCTTTTGATACTAATTAATAGCTGTCAGATTACTTCTGAGACGAAAACCGCAGTTATATACTCTCTTATATAGATATAATAGATTAAAGATATCTCAACAAAAACATAATGTATCTAAGATTAGTTATTCTATTGCACAATGTTGTAATTACCTGCTTTGCTTTTAACACTTATATGAACTCCTCCTATAGATCACGTCTTCTCTGAAAAAGCCCATTAATGTTTTATTCATTTTAATCACTACATAAATTTGGGTGCAACACATGCCACATGTATAAAAGAACCAAGGAAATACAGTCACTTATATTTTGATTTCTGATATTTGATATAAACATTTACTAGACAAAGATTCTGACATGGAGATTGGATTCTACTGTATAAATAATAAATATATTTCCACAATATGGGGTTTGGTCTCTGGTATGCTGTATATTGAACAGTAAAAAGCTTCTGCAACTTTCACTACTGTTAAGAGACTACAAGCGGCTGTCCATGCTTGCATAGCCTAGAAATGGGAAAGCAGAACTGCTGAAATGAGAGGCGCATTTCCACATGATCTTTAACCGACATAATCCACCTGCTACTTAAAATGAGACTTTATATTGAACCAACATCTGGTATAATTAAGGTGAAAATTGAATAAATAAGATGAGAACTTCAATAAAAAGTTATTCATACAAAAAGTGTTGTACACAGGAATGCAGTGCGTCTAGTAAACATTTATGAGGCTTTTTCCTTCTCTTGCATTGGAAACAGAGCCCCTTTCTCACGTTCCCTAGAAGGAGAGCTCTAGACGTCAAGGTCAAAAGCCAAGATTGTGTTCATTTTGCAATGCTCTTCATTTCTGTAAACATATTGATATGTACTGTGTGACCTTACTTGAGTTTAATTCATCTAGGTGAAATCCAGCCGGTTGTATGCCATCACTGAGAGTTGGGCATATATGCACACTTATAGTGAAGTGCCTATAATGGTGGTGACTATTGCAGCCTTTGTCCAATTTTAGCAGTACAATATATTATGGTACAGGGGGGGGGGACTGTATATATATATTTATATTATTCTCAGAAGTCACTGAAAGGAAAACCTAATTCAACATCTGCATAAAGGCTCTTGGAGATTAGCCCATAACCAAGCCAAGCGTCTGTCTTTCAATAAACTCAAGTGGCACACACACACACACGTATGAATGGACCGGAACGCGATGCCACATTAGGTGGTGCAATGTCATTATGAGTCACATACTGTACAATCCCATGCAACAATACTAAACAATCTTTGGAGGGCTTCTGTTTGTGACCCACCTAAGGATGCAAAAGGTAAGAGATTATATTTTTCGACACATAATATATGCATGCAAACAACCTACTCTTCTGGTTCCATTGTATGAAAGCATCTGGAACGGACAGACCCTTTCTATTCCCCCAGAGCTCCAGACATCTGTATCGCAGAGACGGTTACAATTATCATAGGAATGATTGTATTATTACTATTATGTAAAGCATACAGTAGCTTCAGCGGTGAATATTTGGGATTCTAAGTACTGCAGGAACATAATTTAACGCAGTGCTCCATTGACATACATGCTAAGGCTGAATGAGAACGTATAGGGTTACTGTGCACAATTCACACTGGCATGTTTTCAAATATAAATGTATGATATTGTATAGCTATATTCAAAATGATTCAGCATTTGACATTCTCATGCATACGACCACAAGAAGCAAGTCCATTGAAAAATAGTCCAAGCAGTATTTTGTTTCCTGTGGAAATGGCAGAGAATCTAATGAGACATTAAAACATGTGCTGCTGTCCTGTGTGTGTGTGTGTGTGTGTGTGTGTGTGTGTGTGTGTGTGGCTACGGATGCGGCGGCGCGGGCGCGCTCATTTCTGCATGTCACACTGCAAGAGGAGCACGATGGACGGGTCACTTTTGGCCGCCTCCTTGAACTCCTCCAACGAGATCTGGTCGTCGTTGTTCTTGTCCATCTTGCTGAAGATACGGTCCACTCGCTGCTCCGGTGTCAGTCCGTCCTCGTTCATCTTCATCATGATCACGGTGCCGACCATTTTGTAAATAGCCTGGGTGAACAGTGGAGGGAAAGGCCGTTGGAACGTGGTGCAGTTACCAGAGTACATTGATGGGGAGAGCCTTATCTCTGCCCAGGTATTATTCATGTAGCACGACACACGGAACTAACCAGCCACGCCAGGACGTATCAAAGCAAAACAACAGGAACATCTCCCTGTTAAATAAAGGGGAAGATGTGTGGCAAGAGTTACTGTGATGTCACTGGCACAAATAACATCCATTTGTACCAGCTTGAGGCAGATCAGAGCTGCAAAAACGTGTTCAAACTGTAGAGGATGATGTTGCTGCAGTTAAGTGTTTGGTTACTATTTGAAATGCCTATGAAATTGAACGTTAGAACACTATCATGAAGTATTAGGCCTAATATTTTCCCTAATAGATTCCCCCGCCACAAATAGTTTAGGCTAATAGCCTATATTGATGCCCTACCTCGATTATTTCCAGCATTTCCACCCTGGTGATTTTGCCATCACCATCCAGATCATACATGTTGAAGGCCCAGTTGAGTTTCTGCTCAAAGCTGCCACGAGACGTGATGGACAGCGCGCAGATGAACTCTCGGAAATCAATGGTCCCATCGCCGTTTTTGTCAAAGGTTCTGAAGGCATGCTGTGCGAATTTGGATGCGTCGCCATAAGGGAAGAACTGTGGATTCAGAGAAGACTCAAATACAGTACAGTACTGTACAGTAAATACAGTAGTTTATTGGCAGGCCTATGCTATGCATAAGTATGTAGGCTAGGCTACTTCAGCACAAATTGTGTTTTAAGTATATTAGCCTATGGTCACGCACCTTGACGTAAAGCTGCTGGAACTCATCGAGGTTGAGTCTGCCGCTGGGGCAGTCTTTCAGGAAGCCTTTATACCATTGTTTGAGCTCATGTTCATTAAACTCTGTGTTCTTTACCAGGTCCTCCATCACCTCAGGGGTCAGCTTGCTGTTCTGTTTTCCCATGATTCCTGCGCGGGAACAAGTGAAAAATGCATTTATCTGAGTCAGGACGGCAACAGAGTGAACATCTCTAACATGGTAAGCGGGACCACGCCTTTTAATTTTCGGAGAGTTCGGCCGCACTGAATGGGTTGGCGCCGATTGTTTTTCGCGTGTGACGCGCGTCCTATTTCTGCTGCCCGGGCGTGTGTACCAGGCCACACACACTGCCCTCGATTATCAATGTCAGCAGAAGCAGTTGATCAAATGTTCGATCCGCGCTATCAAGTTTCCATACTACCACTGTCCTATAAGATGACAATGAAAACAAAACCACTGCAGGCTCTGCTCGCATTGAGAGTAAAACCGGTGCCGTACAAGCACAGCGGCATGCAGAAACACACTTGTCTTCGGTAACTCTGAATTGAAGGTTGTTTCCTTCCTGCATAATTGTTGGTCAATCAATTGAGCATTATGAATGGGCAATACATTACAAAAATAGTTAGCAAATTATAAGTAAAATATAGCCACAGACAGATCCTGTACCATAACAGCCTGGATTGCTTTGCTCAGATTAAACAAGGGCCACCGAATGCTACAGTAGCCTAATACAATCACAGCAAGCCTGACTTGTCTAAAGCCCCATGTGTGAATTATTGATGCATGATGTGGCAAATGAGATGTGGCCTCGAATGCGTCTATTATCGATACATAATGTGACAAAGGAGACATATGCTACCAGGAGAATATGGTCTGCATAATGTTGCAAGTATATGCCTATTATAGCCTACCCATTGAGACAGAAAGCCTACCACGTCTGTTTGCAGATGCGAGGCAGCAGGCTGGACAGCTCCACAAGCAGACTGCATTAGTTTGGGCCTTTCAGAGCAAATAACAGCAATGTTGTGCAGTCAAAAACAGCGCAAAGCTTAATATTTGGCTTCTTCAGCACTGTAACATAACTAATGAGATCGAATGGCAAGCCTAATTATAAGTCTGGTTCAACTCCTAATATCTAAAATAAGATACACAGGATGACCTTGAGGACAAACATTTAGCAGGAAATGACAAACAAAATGTTGACAGAGCAGGACCATTTTCGACAGGCTGATTCAGTGTTTTATCATGGCATTGCCATATTTAAATCTCGCTACATGCCACATGTTGTCTTGCTAATTGTTTTAAACATTAAGGAAGCAGAACATTTTATTTCTTGCCTTGAGCAATGACATCTGGTCTATGCTGTGTCGGTGAGACACTCGCCACTGCATTCCGATGGAAACGACGCAGTGAGAGAGCAGTCAGATTAGAGACCCCGTTTCATGGCATCTTTTCATTCGCATCCGCTAAAAAACATGTACAAATCCATCCGATGGGCCATTTTTACTGAATACCAACCCAATTTCTCAATAGCACGACAAAGAATAAAACGAATAAAGTACGATGCTGGTGATGTTATTTTTGTCCATTTGTTTTAGTGGTTGTCGTTATATGAGCCCAAAACATTCATTTTAAGGATGCGCAGGTGCCAAAATCTCTCCCCGGGCGATAACTTCTCCTCAATCTCGTTTCTTAAAAAAGCAAACATGTATGGTTTGTCTACCTACATTAATTACAGCTTTTTGTAGTCTAGCCTACTAAATGCATTTATATTTTTCCACAAACATTCCGTTGGTGACATAATGCATCTGCAGGCAATTATCCCACTACTCACCGTGTTATAGTGTTTCTATTGCTGCGAATCTGCAGTGGCTCCTGTAAAGTAGCCTCCAGAAAACTCGGTCCGATTAATACGTTTCTCCAAATGTGATTGTCACACAAATCGCCTTCTTTAAAATGCTCAATGATTCTCGGTGTCCCGACGAGCTTTCTGACGAGGCGCAGTAGGGACCGATCCCACGCTAGTCTTCGACTTTGGTTCGGCGATTCGTCTGCAGGCGCACGGCGTCACCCGTGTGCATCAGACTGCTCTTAAATTCACTGATTCTCTTCGTGATCATGTGCCATTTAAGATATTGACGGCAACAGTAGCAAATGTAAGATCTGCTCTTCGTCACAAACCGCGAATTACGCTATAGGGAATCAATATTTGATTGTTGTCTGTTGCAGACAGTTCTCAATGAAGGTGTATGACGCTCTGGAGGGTGGTTCTATCTAAACCAGAATAGAGATTAGCTATATTGCTGATATTATCGCAATGCCTTTGTATTCAGAAATAATTACCCTATTCAGTCTTGTGTGGCCTATAAGCCACAATTTTAATAAAGCAACGACATTATGTTAACCCCTATAGCCTTATAAAATAGTCATAACAATTTCACTGAAATATAAATAACAGGACGCCATTAATTTAAATAATGAACCTCTCAGACATAAACAAGCTAATTCATTCAAGATCGATTTCTTAATTTAATACTCACAATACATACACGTTTTCATTTACATCCCACAAACACTAAAGCAAACAGTTAAATACATAGATAACTTTAGCACCAGTATAGAGTATTGACCCACTCAGATTCTCTATAATTTGTATTGATTATTATGTTCAAAATAAATCACTGTAGCTTGATCTCACTAGGCATGGCTTACATGTAAAATCTTGTGCAGAAGCATTCACATACAAAGGTTAATTGGATAAAAAATAATGCATATTGTACACCAAAGTGGCATAGCCTACCTAAGCAGCCTATACATGATATCCCCATATATAGCCATTTAGCTTTTCTCATCTCTGACAGTGAAGTGTTTGATATTTGTAAACCTTGGTTTAACACTGATGCATTTAAAAACGGAGTATAAATTGATTATTGACTCTTAATGGACCGTACAAATGATGATATTATTTAATAAACTTGCATATTGATGAATATTTAACAATTAAAATGCTCTTAATAATGTCTCATCTAAGAAGCCTTTTTATTTTGCTATGTGGGCTCTTATAATGTTAGTTAATATACTATACTGTATTTTCTTTTGTATTAAATAAAGAACCATGAATACTGTGCAAATTGAAACTTCTGTAGGCCTACAGTTATGTGGAAAAAAAACAGTATAAAAATGTAAATGAGAGCAATATAAAATGGATGTTTCAATCTGAATAACATGAGTCTGGATTGTATTAAGGTGAACATATAGCTTGTATTTCCCTTATACATTTTTCAAAGTTAAATGATGACGGTGGAACAGCTGTACTGTAGGCCATTTCCTATACCGTGAGGAGATTAAGGTACAAACGTGAATTCCAATTAATTGCTGAGTGCACCTTTTCCTTACAATGGCCTTCACACACAGTGTGTGTATGGGGATACAGGCTACAAGCACGGGTAAATTCAAAAGTTCTGTACCAAAAACCATTTAACATGAGCGCAGTAAGCTAATTTGGGCTGGATAGGCGATCACATACATTATGGAACGCAAAAATTGGCATAAAATACATCACTGGATTCCATGTTTTCAGAACTTGATCTGCTTTAGCTTGTCGATGTGGTAGCAAAGCTTCAAGGCTGGTCCAAGCTTCAGTCCCAGGTATTTCATGATCATGTCACTCTTAAGCAGTAGCAATGCATTTCCATCTATCTCCTGTAGGAACAAAGACACTGTCAGGTGGCATTAACACAACACAGACAAACAAGTATTTATTATCCAACCCCAAACTGCCCTGAATGTTTTAGATGTCTCACACACACACCTGATTCAAATGAATGGGTTGTCATCAAGCTCTGCAGAAGCCCGATAACAACCCATTCATTTGAATTAGGTGTGGGACTAGGGTTAAATACCACTGATATATAGGCATCCACCCAGTTGTTCTCCATTAAACCTTATGGAACAGCACCCTCTACAGGTTCATCATAGGTTACTGAAATTGCTTTGTTGGCGGTTGGATCAGCTTGGTCCAAGTTGATGTCACATGCTTTTCTTTTCATGGCCAGTGGCACCGCCTCACACTCTGTACAGCGTGTTGTCCCTGGGACGTGAAGGTCGACCCAGAACTAAACCTACGTGTTTCCGAAAGACATCTGCATGAGGGCCCAGGGCCTGGGGGTCGGCGTCCCTTACAAACCAGACAACATCCTCCACAGACCAGGTAGATGGGTCTTTATTAGGCGGGGCCTTGGACTCCTGAGAATCAGCAGATCCATTGTAGCCTCCTGGTAAGTAAGCCAGTAAGAGAAGGGGTTATATGGAGCTTCAGGTCCCTTAGAATTCAGTGTGTGTGGTCAGTTGTACTGTCTGAAGGAACCTGAAAGCGCTACTCATTTTGAAACATGCCATTTCAGCCAGAGGTCCTCTATCAAAGAATCATGTTGTGAAAGCAGCCAGGCAAATTGGGACACACGTGATATCATCTCCGACCTATCTTTCCCACTCCCTCCCAGTGAAATAGCCAGTCAAAGTAGGTCATGTTAAAATACCAACTGACTCTTCTACAATAATACCCTTCAAACAGTAAAGCCAGCACACGCGTGGCTGCTGTCTGTGCTACCTGTCCTGTTGTTCTCCAGGAACGTGTTGGGACTGCTGGAGGTTTGTCTGCACATGCTCACGGGGGCTGAGCCCCCGTTGGAAAACTGCTGCGACGACGAGCGGAACCCATAGGACGACTTGGGCGAGTATGTGGAGCTTATGGAACCGAATGCAGAATCCCCAGGGTCCATTGAGTAGCGTTTGGCGTCCGATTGGTCCAAATGGTACTCCTCAGCCATAGATGTTTCAGCTGTGTGTTACAATATAAAAGTCGTGTTAAAAGACAAGATTGAGGCTTTGACAATGATATCGTTTGTTCCACGGTACACTACTTGAAACACTGTTCATGTTTGAAGCACAACTGTCTACTAAAGTGTTGGTGGCTGTAGTGTGAGGGGTAGTGGGTAGTGTTAGCCTCTTGGGACCATACTGGTCTTGCGACTTCCAATTTCATCTCCCCTTGAGTATCAGTCTGGAACCCAAACGTGTTTGTCGCTGGTGTAGAAAACCATCAGGCCAATCAGTTTGGGTATCCACCGTCGCTCTGGCTGATTTTGAACATTCTGATAAGATGAGATGAAGGTAGGAGGTCCAGTGGTATGTAAGGAAGTTTGACTGAAATGTAGTAGCACCGCCTTTATAACAAACACTTTAATACAAAGTCATACTGTAGCTTATGAGATCAGGATGGTCTCACGAGGCTAGAGTTGTGTGAGTTGTAGAGAGGAGTGCCATCCCCTCAGCTCTCAGGTAGGGGAGGGGTAAGCGCCCTCTGAGTTTCAAAACAAAAATAACAAGGGTTTTGTAATGCTGGTCTTAACCACAAGGGTAATTCCAGATAAATATCTGTCCCTTCAGTTAGGAGGGAAGAGTACACTACCGTCCGACTGGTAGGAGCCACTGTGCTGTGTGATTGGCTGATCACTGAAGAGGTTTTCACAGTGCAAGCTGCGGCAGAGCTTCTTCAGAAAACGCAGCACGTAGCCGATGCTGTTCACAACCGGAAGACTCAGGAGGTGCTGCTTCCCATCGAATGTGGCTGAAGTTCAAAGAAACACGACAGCTTACACACAAACAAATCCTTGCTTTCACTTATCAGCACCCCTTTCAAAAGAACACTGGATAGTTAGAAGAAATAACACCTCTAGGGCAGACATTTTGGAACCACTGCAGCATATTGTTGTTTCAGAAATCACTCCCTTGTGTACTATATAGCCGCTTCATCGCAAGTAGTCACGCGGGAACACCCGCAGAGGCATTGTGTTATTTTTGTCACAATGTTTGCAGCACACCATGTTTCCTTTATTGAGGCCACTATATAGTGTATACAGTTTGTCACAATTTACACAGTTTACAGTTAGAATTCAGACACTAAAATAAAATGGCAGTATGTTAGTTTAGGGAACTGATGCAGTGTTTCCCAAACTGAGGTCATCCTTAGATTTTAGTACCCTTTAAAACTATGTACAAAAGCAGTAAAAGTAATACATTAAAACAGATAGCTAACAGCTAGCAAACAGCTAGCAAACTAGCTATTAAACCCAGATATTTTTTAAGTCTTATTAAAGAAATGTCAGAAAATGGGTTTCATAATGCTATTTAACTATTTAGCAAAGGAATCTGTATTGTAACGGTTTGTCCTTTCCACATGCTGTTAACAGCTAAAAACACGGCATATTGGAATTGGAAAGCTGAAGACGGACATATTTGTCAGAAGCATTTATAAGACTGCTGAGACACCCTTGAACCACCAGCCAAAAAAAACTATCTGGCATATGGCTTTTCATACAGTGGTGAGGCTAGCTGGCCCACACCGGAATGTCTCATCTGCAGAGAAAAATGTTCAAACGTATGGTAAGCTCAAGAGACGTTTGACATTCTCATTTAAGTTTTCAATTAACATTGTTATTTATTGTAATTTAATTTCAACATATACACTATGTATTAAATTAGTAAAAAGTCTATGTCGTGAATATATTAACTTTTTTTTTTTTTTTTACCAAAATATGTAAGGCCCAATAAATATAAGATGAGCAATCCATTGACTATAAAGTATGAGAATGTGTGGTTGACTTATTTCCAAGTGAAACATCTGTCATTTTCAACTCTTCTTCACCGTTGACGGTTTTATGTTCATTTGGAATGATTTGGAACAAAAATTTCAGTTTCAGTACATTCAGTATAGTAGGTGTGTATCAACCAATGAATTCAGGTGTAACGCAAACTATTGTGTTTTGAGTTGCTTTGAAAAATAAATATATTAAAGGGTGGTTTCAAGTTTGGGAACCACTGCACTAGTGGACATAGCATATACTGTATATCCTACTAAACCTGTTACTGTACAGTATATTATATAGCATTGCTCTCTATTTACAACACAATGCAATACAATACTATAATGAAATACTATACTATGACAATATTGTGATAAAATACCTAGTATCTATGAAATGAAGGGGTCAAAGTTGTGTGAATAAAATAAGAAGATGACATAAAACCTTATAAATGCATGTGTCAGTAGCACCTAACAAGTCTTTCTAAGATACCTGATATTTTCTCTCCCCCATAGCCTTGTGTGAGGAGAGTAAACACTGCTTTCTGTTGGAAGGCACTGTCAATACAGCCTTGGACAGCTTGCTGCAGCACTACAGAGGGCCTGTCAGGCCCAAAGTGGTCTGGGAGCTGCTGGACCTTTTTTCTGTCCAGGTTGGGTCCTGTGTTGGCCTGCTTGTTGATATAGATACAGACTGGTACCGGTACACACACACACACACACACACACACACACACACACACGAAGAGTAGAACAATAGTACATTTAGAATGTCATTCTTAAATAAATGTATTTGATCAAATGAGTACGTTTCTTCCTAGGCTGAGGTGAAAACAAAACATACTTAGTATACTGGTGTAATTTTAAAGACTGTATCTACTATCTGAGCTTGTAATAAATTATGTATTCTGAGTGTTATCCAGGTAAGTGATAATGGATTCAGGACATTGGAGAGCTCCATTTCTACTCATCAATGGCATGGAGAATTTGTAATAAAGCCAAATGGTTGTCATAGACAATGGCTGTTTCAGTTCTTGACACATTCAGTTAGGGCTCCTCAATTATGGAAAAAAAATCATGATCACAATTATTTACCACGATTACTTTGGAAAGATGTTGCAGTTACTGCACTTAAAAAACAATGAAGCAGAAAAACAAACAGTGAAACACATTCAACCATGAAATTTCCCTTAATAGTTTTCCTGTTGATCTTTACCTTTCACCACAACAGGGGCAAAAGTGTGTGTGCACGTCATTCAGAACACAAGACAAAATAAGAGTTTACTTGCAAAACGTAATGTGCAAAAAAAAAAAAAAATTTTTGTGATTGTTAGGAGCTGAAATTGAAATCGCGATTCAAATTAGATTATTGCACAGTAAATATTTGGCTTGTATACTGTAAGAGCAGAAAGGGAAGCTTCAAATGAATTCTCTATTGTCTCATTTCAAACCCAGAATAGACGCTGTGAGTGTCTATACTCATTTACTGTGTCATGGTGGCATGTGCTGGGATACTATTATGACCATGAGTCTGTGGGAGGGGGGATTAAATGATCTTATATATTTTTAGGTCCTTCAGATCTATTGCACATTCATGAGCATCCTTTACTCGAGCATTCTACATCTAAACGGTTCCCAGTGTACTGTGAGTGGGTTGCAGCCATCGCCACTACAATACATTGCATTAAGGGCACTATATTGTGGCCTACCTGTGAGCACCTGGGGTGTAGCAGAGTGGGGGATGGTGGCAGCGTCTTGAGGGATGGAGCTCATGTCAGGTTCTGGGGTACTGCTGGGCGGAGAGATAGCCAGAGGAGTCATGACCATCCTGGGCTTTAGCTGAGAAGAGAAAACACACCGACTCCTCTTCAAGCACAAGATGATGAACAGCGTACTAAATGCTGCAGTAACCTGCACTTACTCTGACCCACGGAACACAGGCAATTACAGGCATTGCTTGTTTATATTTAGTGGTTTATAAATAACTGATTCCACTATAGATGGTGGCAGCAGGACAAAGGCTGCAGACACACTGAAGCAAACAGAATACGAGGGCATGAAAACTGTGTATACACATGTATATTTAATACACCAGCTGCACAATCTCCATCTCCCTGTTCCCCAGCTGGCTGACCTTGAAACCGGGCTTTCTCCCCCTCTTCTTGGGCACTTTGAGAGGAGGGAGGGACTCCGGGTAGTGGTTGGGAAAATCCATCTTGGCGACATTGCGGAGCGGGGGTCTCCCTCTCTTTCTGCCTGGGATCTTCCCTGACTGACTGGGCAGGAAGGATGGAGTCACAGCAGCTGATTGCATTTCACTGTTGCTGTCGGCTTTCTGTGCTGTTGCCGCAGGTACACTCATTTGGAGCTGGAGAGGGTAGGTGTGTGTGTGTGTGTGTGTGTGTGTGTGTGTGTGTGAGGGGGAGACACACAGGAAATAAACAACCACCAATCACTAACAGACGAATGTATCACATGCATCAAATGTACAGGCTGTGGTTAGTAGCACAGTGTTTCCCATCCATAACAATCAAAAATGCACTACCTTAATATGGTACAATCATACCAAGGATGCAGAGCAGGGAGAGTGGGAATAAAGGGCTTGATGGGAATAAAACCGCAACATTAGCTGCTCACAGAATACACAGCGGAGCAATGCTGCCGAGAAGCAGCATTTAATAGAGAGCCATAGTCAAACAAAACAAAGGCAGCCATGCATGAACTCTGGAAGAAACAGCACCTCCACCCTGCCATTAAACACTACAGACCACAGGGTTTTCTATTACCTGATGTATTCTATTGAGAATGCCTGAGTGAGACCCAAGCCCTTTTGTCTTAGATTATAGAAGCCTAGATATGGCTATAAGGTAGAAAGCCATCACATTTATGTGAAAGCCATCTTGCTCCGGCTACAATATCTCTCCACTCTCCGTCTCTGTAGTGAATACTGCTGCCGCCGCTGCTGTTTGGCACACGGGCTGCCGACATCTCATTAGACTAATGCATTCAGCAGTGGCAGAGGGAGGGGAAGGTTGACTTCACCATGGCTACAAAGCTATGAATTACCATTATGGTGACAGCTTTTACTGATGTTTAAAAAAAAGCTGCAAGGAGAGGAAAATGTGGCACGTGCACGTTCAGCTAGCTACGGTACACATCTAACCAACAAGCCATATCCTCAAAATTATAGCATGCATCTTTTGACCGTAAGCATATTTTCCGATTTTCCGATCGCCAAGTACACTGTGGAATATGCAAACATATTTCTTCTTAGTGCACTTACCATCCGAAATCGAGGGGTTGCAGGAGAGTCCCTTTCCTTTGCTGCGCTGTCTTGCTTCCAATAGCAAAGCGATTTTCAAAGCAAGGCAAATTCCACTGTAATGCTCAGTCTACTATGGTAATACTGTGTGCTTGTGTATGAGCGAGAGAGAGCGAGAGAGAGAGAGAGAGAGAGAGAGAGAGAGAGCGTGAGAGAGAGAGAGAGGGTGAGGGAGGGAGGGAGGGAGAGAGAGAGAGAGAGGGAGGG
>JAODUE010000669.1:0-34930 GCA_027564755.1 Amblyopsis hoosieri
ATTAAGACATACTGCCTGGTGTGTGTACCCCTTAGATTGTCTCTCTCACATTGTGTGTGTGTGTGTGAGATATATATATATATATATATATATATATATATATAGAGAGAGAGAGAGAGAGAGAGAGATTCATGGGGCTTTAATTTTAGTTGTCCATCATAGATGGATGGATAGATTAATAAGTATAGATGGGCTGCTCTGTGGCCTTTTTATAGAAGTGCTAAAGTCATCCCTGTTTGGTGTCAGTGTTACTGCGTGGCCTCTTCCATCAATAGCAGCTCTGTGCACACTTTTTCCGTTTCCACCTCCGTCCCCCCCACATCTTCTTGTCTTCTCTCTCTCTCTCTCTCTCTCTCTCTCTCTTGCTTTCATTGACCCCACTTTTCCTGTGTATGGGACTATACAGATTATACCTATACAACTATATTTTCTAATTGTCCCGCTGTGCTATAGTCTTAATACATTTTTTATGACCAGTGACACATAGTCTTTCTTTATTTAAAAAGTGATTTAGTTCTTCTGTAAGCATCACAGCCACCCCAAACTGTTTGGCCAATTAATGTCATTCTTTGAATGGTGTCTAGTGATCATCTTGCTGCACATGAAAGAAGTGCTCCTATTTATCTTTTTGAGACCTCACTTACATTTCAAAGCCTACCCAGGGAGTCATTTTTGTACATGTAACAATGTTTAACATTTGTACAGTTGTACATATTTCTGCTATATGTAAAATAGTTTATACTAAGAATACAGATTGATGCAGGGTTCTTATAGGTATGGTCCTTGCTTCTGCTCAATACAACTATTATGCACATATCTTCTGTGGGTATCCCCAAGGTTTGAAATGATTGTAGGGGCTGCATGTTACTGTTTCTTTAAAGCTACTAAACCAAGCACATTTTCTGTTCATACCTCTTCTCATGTGGAAGGAAATCAGTTCTTTGCTGCAGAATTGCAACAATGTCAGTCAGCACCCAACAGAAATCTGATACAGTATGGATAATCAGTCAATTTGGCCCTGTACACGGTAATAGTTTGAAGAAGAGGTATAATCAGCCAACTTACCTAAAAATACCTGACTGAGCTGACAGGAACTTTAATGATTTTGCTGATATTGTATTTTTACTATCGAACAATATTTTCATTATAAATAAGCTTAAAATGTATTTTTACATTTGTACAGTTGTAGTTTTGTGATTAGGCATCTCTTTACTCCTGGCAAGAAGGTTCTGTTTGTCTTTGAAGCTCTGCATGCTTATATGGCTCTAAACCTCTGTGCCTGCAGAACTCTGATAAATCCCTTGGTCCACTCATTAGGGCCTTGTGGATTCCCTGGAGTTGATGTTAAAACTCAAGGGTGAAACAACATTGTTTCATCAGCCCCAAAGCAAAAAAGAAAACTGGAAGAAAAAAAATACCCTGCTGATTTTGTCAAATGTTTTAAATATTTTATTTAACTTATTTTTACTTTTTCTCCTTTCACCTTCACACTTAGTCTAATTTATTGTTCCACAGTGCCTTTCCTTTTGCACATAGGCTACCATATACTGTATTTCATTGTTGCTGTTATAATATTACTAAGTAATTGAAAGCCACTTAAGGGAGTCAAAATAATGACAAGATTAACTCAATTATTTTATTAAAGGTGTTTGTCCTCATTCCTTGCTGAGAACAGAATTAGTTGGTTGAGGAGTAGGTTTGTGTGTGGCAGTGTGACAGAAGCATGAAACAGCTTGTTCTGATAGTCATAATACACAGTGAGTTGTGTTTGTCATATCAACCATTGGTTATGATTCATGTGCCAGCAATAGGCTTGTACAAATCCATTATAATATAAAGTTCACACATAAGATGGATGATCATCATTCATTATGCTAGACTGCTGTAAACCATTTTAACATTACACCACACTTAAAATTCCCAGGTCAACCTAATTATTGATTATCTGGAAATTCCACCCAAAAAGGTCAGGTATGATCACAGAAGTGGCAACAGTCATAGTGAAGTTCGAATACCCATATTACATTAACTAGCTTGCTTGTGATCTTAATGAATATAATTACACTATATTGTGTTGACTATGTTATAGGTGGATGATAGCCAATTTGAGTAAAGTTTGTATTTAATCAGCTGCACGTACACACACACACACACACACACACAGTTTATTGTCGCTGTGCATTCTCCATGTTTGTTGTTGTTGTGTATTCTCCATGTGTTCATGTGTATTTTACAGTCCTTCTATATGATAATGCATGCGTTGCCAACTGGATGGATTATGCTGCCAACTGTCCATCCTGAGGACAGCTAACTGACCCAGATAGCCGACATCTTCGTATTCAGAGCGTGTTCTGTTGTGCCTCCTGTGGGGGTTGATGTTAGCAATAGCTTCTGTGAGACACAGACAGAATGGAAAAGGAAATGCTCTATAGGAACCAGATGAGACAAAGGGGGGTCTCTTGTTATATGTAAAGTACTGTATGTCGATATATATATTTTCAATGCAAATACATACACACAAACAGTTTTTATTGAGTTGTTGCGGTGTTTGTATGTGCGGTACTTGAACAGTGCTTGTAACTGTCCAGTGAGACTATACATACTACACATATATTTACTACTACTCATACATTGCTTAATCATATGTGTATCTGCTGCAATGTACACAATTCAATAGCGAAACAGAGTGGTAAGCACAAAGGCGCTACCTCTGGGGCATATAGACTAGTCCATGATATACTAGCACAATTCTTCCCCATGAGCATATGAGTAAGCATATGTCATATCATGATATTGACCATGTAGTTGACAACATGTTTAAATAAGCACCACATTGTGGGCATCTTACATAGACAATATAAACAGTGGACTGAGTCACTATATAGGGTTGGAATCGAGAGCAGTGAAGCCGGATTTGGGGCTGTTTCCTGTGTATTTTGGCTAATTATTTTGGCTCACAATTTGTGTACTTAAAGATAGTGTTGGATGGTACCATTTCCATGTAGGCTATATTGTTATTGCAAAAAGTAACATGGAATAATATTGTGATTTTGTCGCCTATCCCTACCTCTTCAGTGAATACAAAATGTACTTTACAAAAGTAACTGTATTTATGATAAAGGAACATGGATATGGAGACAGAGTTATAGCGGCAAGTGATTTTGTTATTATTACCATCATATTTATTATGGGCCCATTTAACATTACATTTGATATTAACCCAGCAGGTTGCCCATGTCGCCGACGATGAGATATGCTTTTTATTAGCCTACATTTAATTTAATAGCTCTTGTGTCCTGTGGTTTAGAGATTACTAGACGCAGAGGTCTGTTGTTTTTGGGAGAGCATGTGTATTGTTATTTAATTTCATTCATACACTTTGCTGTTTTAAGTTAGCTAATATTAAGTTGTATGTACTTATAAGGCTTTTATAAGGCTCTGCCACACAGGTTTTCACTGTTCAACAGATTAGAGGGGTTTACCCCTTTTTTGAACCAGTACTTGGTTGATATGCATGAGCATCAAGGGAAAGTCTACTCCCTCCTCCCAACATCTGTGTTCATTGGTGGATAGTTTGCATGTCAATGGTCTTCACTTGATTGCCACCATTTACCACAAATCAAATTTTATATCAATAAAGAATTAAAGAATTAAACTAGACCGTTTCAAGGCAGTATTGAAGATGACCGAATTGCATTGAAGGTAATTGTTGCAAAAGAAAAAAAAATTGTGTATATATATTATATATATATATATATATATATAATATATATATATTCCATTATTTTTTATTTATTTTTCTCCTATATTTACAGAAGGTATAGGAAGGCCTGTCTAGTTTCAAATTTAACCAGAGGTCTATGCCCAGTAGGGTGCAACGACTGTTAACACTTCCCAATGGAGAGTGGCCAGACTATATTCACAAAGTGACAAGGGTCTGGTTGCACCAGGCTAAGGAGGCCTTACCATCTGACACATATTTAAAACAACCAAACTAATAACAAGTAGGTGGGTTCTGGGATGGCATAAAACATCTATTTTGTATTACAATATAGTCTTTTTTTTGCTGTATATTTAATTTATAACTGATAATTTCTCGTAATAACTATTTGGCTAGTCCACTGAATTATGTGCAGTTAGGCGACTAACTAACCGTGTGGCTCTCTGTCATTTGACACACACTGATTTAATGATATCACACAACACAATAGTGTTGTGTGATATGAGGACAATTTCATAACACATGGGCTATAATTTTTTGCTCTACAGCTGTGGAAACCATTCTGTATAAGTCTGTAGCATGTTCACTTGTAGTGTTTGCTGCTTTGGTCATGCAGTTGCCTTTCTGTGATGGAAACAGAGTTATTTCAAGGTACATTATATCTCTGCCAACAAACTCTAAAAATTGCTTCTCGAGTGAATTTCTTAATGAAAGTTCTTTGGTTGGCATGGCAACAAGCTTACAAACAAGCTTACGAAAGAACAAACCCAAGCTAATTTAAATAATTGTTTTTAAAAATATGTGTGTAGAAGCAATCTTTTCCTCCACTGCGTACAATCTTTCTAAATCTATCTGGAAAGTAATGCCATCTGACATGCTTGTCCAGCTCATGGTGATTGATGTATCATAGCAAAGCCTTGACCACCATTGTGCTGCATGATGTGCATATAATTCAGTTCCATCATCTTGGACTGTAGTGAGTTTATTTTCCTGTTCTTGTTTAATATGACACTATGAGAAGAATAAAGGGTCACACACCCAACGACTGCAAGCCGATAACCCCTTTAGGCCTATTCCATAAGTGAGTTCAACCTGTTTTAACCACATAAAAAAAAAAAACACACAAAAAAACAACATTTTAGAATATCTGCCATTTACAGTAATGCCACAGGCTATATGTCTGATATATTTTTTATATACATAATATATTTTTCTTAAGCTCTACCCAACATATTTCATAATTTATCTCTGGTAATGCATATTGTCTATTTCGGCCTTGGTTAACCATTGACATTTCCCTTAAGCTGCAGGGTAATGTTTAGCTTGCAGAGTATCATTACAGAGGCTAATGTGTCTTTTAATGTTATTAGTGTTTCATTTTTTAAGCTTAGTTTCATGGTTTAAGGGTGTGTGTGTGTGCGCGCGTGTGTTTGGGTATGTAGGTGCACACCTGATTGTGCATGTGCGTCTACAGTACATATGGAGCTGCCAATGACTTCTATTTCCATTTCAAAGCAATGAGGCAGCTGCTGCACAAGCTACTTTCATCCATTAATGTGATTTTTGAGAGCCAGTCAGTGAGGCGCACACACACACACACACACACACACACACACACACACACACACACACAGCAAAAACATACACAGACTCTGTTATAATTACTCAGAAGTTTGGCAATAGGTTTGCGATACAAACTCATCCACCTCGTCTCTAAAACTCCAACTATGGAATTCATATCAGTGCTCACAAGAAGAATAGCAATACAATGCTGCCCATGCATGCTTGGAAACGTGCAAACATGGGCAACACAGACGTCCTTAGACATTAAAATGTAAGTGTAAAGTACAAATTAAGTTGCATATTGACATGTTCACTCCATAATGTGTGGGTGATTGTTTGCTAATTTTACATAAGAGCCAGAGAAGTATGTTTTAATGTTTTTGTTTGTATTTAAATTTAAATCTGTGCACTTTCACACATGCCTTTATATCATGTGGCATACTATGCAGCCCACAGAGTGTGTGGGTAGTATTTGTGCATGCATACTGTACATTTTAGCCACGGGGCATTCTTTTTCACATCAAATGCTTTGCATCCATATTTAATAGCTTGTAATGGATGCTCACAATGACGAGCCAACATTGCAGAGACACGGTAAGAATTGTCCCCCGGTGTGTAATGAAGGACGCGAGGAGCACACAGCACGGTTGTGGATGTTACCTTATTGAAAGCAATGTCACAGCAACACAGATGGAAAGGTCCCCTGGTATGCACACTGCAATACACCTCGATGTAAGAGCAGGGTGAAAGGAGAGAAGTTACTTACTGGCTTACTGTCCGTCTGTCATTAAGATGGACTGAATGATTTAGAGGCTGTTGGCTTGATTGACATGCTGTCTGAGTGGCCGCTTCACAGGGCCATCTGAGTGACTGACGGGAGAAGTCGCCGGTTTGTCGAACAATCTTTTTATAACATTGTCTTCGAGCAAGAAGGGATGTGTGTCGAGAGTGCACTCGTAGAAACGAGGGGATGTAATAAACAATGCAATCAAATAAAAATGTACTTCATACAGTAGGTCCAACGTATGGAGGGGGGTTCACTGTGCATTTAACACTTGTTGAGTTACTTGTTAAACGTGTACGTTTCCAGCCAGGACCACAATGCACCTTCATTATACCCTTACCTCCAATGGGACACAATAGGAGGTGCTTTTTGCAGCCGGAAAACAAAATGAAAATATAACCGAATTAAAATGAAGGCATTTCAACAGAGTGAACAAAACGGGGAAAGAAAGGGTGAAATGGCGAAGGAAGCCTGTGACTCATCAGTTAAAGTGCCAAAGATGTAAAAGCAGCACACTGATATATGCCTGTGTGTTAACTCGACATCATGCACTTTTAAGCTCCGTGCTGGTGGGTGGAGGTGGTTGGCAGGGAAGGGGGGGGGGGGGGTTGGTGGAAGAAGGAGCAGCGTAGACATGAAAGCAGAGGGGTGTGAGATGTGAGGGACAAAGTGAAGAGACGAGAACTCTGGAGGTAACGGGCAGGATGAGGAGAACGGGGGTGGAGGGGGGGGGGGTCACAAATTGAAATGCCAATTGGGCCCGAATGGGTGGGGGCGAGGGGAGGAGATGTACGAGAGGAGGAGACGAGGACGGAGGTACATTTGAGGGTGAACAAGGGGAAGAAGGTCTTAAGCTGTGTGATAGGAAAATAATAAACGGAAAGGTTTGAGCCTCGTAAGGTGCAGAATTCATCCGGCACTGTAGGAGTCTCACACATACAGTGCATGCACATGCACACGTCCGTGCACATACGGTATACTGCTATCTTTCTCTAGTGTGTGCAACACACACAGGCATTATCTTCACACACCCCTGGGTAGGCTACACATCAGCTGACACACACACACACAAACACACACACACACACACACACACACGTATTACCATGTGTTGGCTCACATACCACAAGCTTAAACACAACCTAAACAGAAAGACACAAAGCACTGATTTTAAATGATTTTATTATCACGTACCTGCATCTCTTTAGGAAACTTGGAATTAGCTAGTAGAAGTTCCAGTCGCACGCACACACACGCACAAACACACATGCACACACACACGCACGCACACACACGCAAACACACGCAAACACACAAATGCTCCACACACACCACAATAATACATCTGTTAAAAAAAGCATCCCATCCGGGCCATTAAATCTCAACAATGGCAATCGTTTACTTCTCTCTGACAGATGGCGAAATACAACAGCCTTTCTGCCAGTCTCTTCTTCCATTACACTCTCCTTGCCTACTTGTCTGATATGCTCAAAAGTTAAAGCATCCATTATACAGCATTAAAAACACAATCTGTATTTACTGGTTTAGAAAAATGTACTGCATATTTTGCCAGCAAAACGATATCTAAGATAACAAAATGTACCCCTATACAGTACAGACACGCCATGACAGCTACCAATATCTGACAGTACAGAATACTATCTGATGCCCGTGTTTGACCATGTTGGCTATGTTTGGCCATGTTAGATAAGCTTCATGGAATTGGTGTCAGGTTCATTGTTATAGGTTCAAGGCAGTGGCGGCTGGAAATTATAATTTTATGCAAATATAATGTACACAGAACACTCACAGTGCAGTATTTTGCCCATGTTTGGGTCTTATCAATAATGCAGAATTTATTTGTTTCAATGACTGACACAATGTTGATTTTGAACTGAATTGAACATAACAAAACATAATTGTTTTTGTTTACTTGTATGATGATGTGGCTGGCTCAAGGTAAACCAGAGATGGGAAATAAAATATTTGTATTTGTCCTACTACTACTTTTTTTGATTTACCCTCCCTTTTGTCATTTAAAGAAATCTATCTCCCTCCCTCCCTCCAACGTGCTCTTACCCTCTTTCGTCTTGTCTTATTTGTCCCTCTCTCCTTCCCATCCACTCTGGCCTTTGGAGTCGTTTGATTAGGTTGTTGGCATTTTCATTGAGAGGTCCACATGACCGTTGAAATAACTCACCCCTGCCACACTCCCTCAGCCTTTTACAGTCTCCTCCATGCATTAGTTCTTCCTTTGTTTCTTTCTTTGACTTACAGTCTCCTTGCAGTCATTTATTATTCCTCCCTTTCTCCCTTATCCAGTTTTCTCCTCTCAATTAACTCTTTGTGCGGCTCTCCATTCTTGTGCATTTTTGTATCTCCCTTCACTTCCATTCTGCTACCCAGTGGCGGTCCTGACGTTCCTGGGGCCCTAAGTTCCTATAGAACCGTTCTACCTGACCCGTGACACATGTTAACCAGTTATCTATTGCCACGCAGTTATCCTTGAAACCCAGGCATTTTCCACTACAACCCTGCTGTTTTAAGACAGTTTGCTCCATCTGTTGGTTTAAGAATAAATAGACTTACTGTACAGAACAGAAACAATAGTAATTGAATTTCATATTTTTGTATAGAATCTTATTATATTTACCTGAAATCATAAAATTATATAGTTTCAGTTATATTTCGGTATAGGCTATGTGTAGCCTATGATTTCAAGTAATTACATTTTAACATGTCTCAATTGTATATTGAGTATTTATCTACAACCAGGAGCTAATACTTGCACTGAAATTGCATGCCCATATAGCTAAAAATAAATCGGTGGTAACTCCGTATAGCCGTAACAGTCAATGACCGAAGTCTTCATCCTAAGACGTTAAGGGCTTTCTAACGCTTCGAAAATTGACGAGAAAGGCCATTGACCAAACTGCAATTGTTGACGAGTTGGGAATGAGAACGTCTCCGCAGAAGGCAACGATGACGTTCAGTGACTGACTGAGAATAGCTCCGTTGCCTTGTGAAACAAACTCTTTTGGTTTTATACATGTTCATGTCATATCAAGCATGTGAAAACATAGTGCACGCTATGCATTATAATAGTAAGGTGCTATTTATTCAGTATAGGCTTACGGGGAAGGCGAGGCCCAAGCGTAATTGCGGGGCCCTATGCTGCTCGTGTAGTGAGCGTACAGGGCCGACCGGCACTGCCGCTACCCCTCTACCATTGCCTACCTCTCTCTCATTTCATATCTTATCCTCTCCAGATCCAAAGTGTTTGTCTAAATGTCAGCTGCCTACATCTTCTGTTGGTATTATAAACAGCTTGCTGGTCTGGAGCTCACAAAAAAACGGCGAAGGGGATCGAAGACACGCACGCACGCACGCACGCACGATCGCACGATCACACACACACACACACACACACACACACAGACAAAGAAAATGCTGACGTTGTGCAGTTTCCCTGTGTTTCTGGCAGTGAAAGCGAGAGAGGATGATGTCTGAAAATTGAGAGAACATATTTAAAAATGATATGATAGAGAGAGAGAGAGAGAGAGGAGAGAGAAATAAAATGGGGGGGGGATATGAAGCCAGCGATGTATAGAAATAATGGAACAGCGGAGGAGGAGGAAAAGAGAGAGCAAGGTGGGATGTCTACACACTTCTAATCTGTTGATGGTTGAACAGAAGCAGACAATAAGACATTATCTCTCCCAAGACTCGTCTGCCTTAGTTGCGGCAACCCTTGACACCGCAACACTTTTAGTGGCTTTCAGCACCCACCGACTTCTACTGGGTACTGCTACCTACCGGCTTACTGCTACCTACCGGCTTACTGCTACCTACCGGGTACTGCTACCTACTGGGTACTGCTACCTACCGGCTTACTGCTACCTACTGGGTACTGCTACCTACCGGGTACTGCTACCTACCGGCTTACTGCTACCTACCGGGTACTGCTACCTAGTGGGTACTGCTACCTACCGGCTTACTGCTACCTACTGGGTACTGCTACCTACCGGGTACTGCTACCTACCGGGTACTGCTACCTACCGGCTTACTGCTACCTACCGGGTACTGCTACCTACCGGCTTACTGCTATTGTTTCAGTGTTGGTTTTAGAGTACATAATATAGCAAGGCCACATAGGATAATCATACAACAGAGAGACCAACTAAAACAACTGATATTTTAAGGATTTTTCCAGAGCAAAATTAACTGAATTTCAATACTTGAAACTGATGCTAACTGCCACACTTGACTCCCTGTCCTCTCCACGCGCAGGACTTATACTGTTTAGTGAGGGACATTGATTACAGCTTAGCTGTATACTTACCCAGCCACCCCAAACTAATTATCAAGCCTGTACATTGTTCACCTGAACCCATGGACAAAAGAGTCCTGGATAAGCTATTGGCATATAACTAAGTACACGCAAGGTTTTGGAATTGGCCTTTTGAAGAAGGTTTAAAGCAGCGCTGGAATTGGTCACCTTATTTGGCACTGCACATTATATGGTACTCCCCATGGATGCCTATAGTGTAACCACCCTGTCAGCACTCTTACTGTAACATCTCACAGCATATGCATGCTTGTGCAACAGTGGCACTATAAACACATCTGTCGTTTAATATGCACCAAGAGAACAATTAAACAGTAGTCTACAACAAACATTTTATGTTGATTTATTCGTCCAGTTCTAAACCATAGTTTAATTACTTAAAATGTGAATTAAGCTCCAAAATAGGGTGTACTAAGAAGCAATGGTCTCGCCCGAAGCCATGTAGATGAGTGTCAACTCTGTTCACTCCAATGGACCTTTTTTTCACAGCAATGGCGGATCGTGCGACTTCATAACAGTTCCCGGACGTTATAGTTGTGAATACTAGAAGTGCCCTATAAAATATATTATGAATGTAAATTGATGCATTTATTGACAACTATCAAAAACTGCAGTTATGTATTTATTGGTTCAAATTGCCCGCCAAGGACTTCCTGGAACTGCTATGCATCTACATGAATCACAGTGACCACTGAGGATTTCAAACTTCCGTTGGCGCGACTCTGTCTACTACATGGCTCTGGTCTCGCCCAAATGCAAATCTCTGAGAAGTTGGAGCTGCTTTGGTTGAGCAACCAAACCAGGGTCCATTGTGGGTGGGAATGCAAACACCTGCTTAAACCCAGACGAGTGGTTTTAATCAATTTGTTTCACAGACATAGCTTGATTGACATCTCCTCGACTAACCTCCATTACCTCATGGGTGGCACTACGGATCGCACCTTCGTCATTTGTATGCATGGTAATATGCTGCAATCAGCACTGATCTGCGGACAGGTTTACATAGGCTTTAAAGTTTAGACTTTTGACTAATGCTGCACTATGAATTATTAAGAAGCCCCTATATGCAGTTAAAGCTTTATAGTGTCTAATGTACAGCATGAAGCACATTAACAAGTAGGACGTGAAGCATACTGTACATTATGGATGGGGAAAAAAATAAAAACTGGCCTTTATTTCTTATAACTCATCCTGTCGTGAATTATACATTAGAGAGAAAGAGATGCAACCCCATTAAGAGTGACCTTCCACCTTTTACCCAAGGTTACTGTACTTATCTTGCTGCTGGCTTTATGGTATTTAATAAATATAGTATGGTACTAACACTGTCAGGTCTAAGATTCCCATTGGGCTATTAGTTCTGTCTAGCTCGGTTAACAAGTCTACAGTGCTTGTGTGTACCATTTGAGAGAACAATAGAAATATTACTTTATATCGTAAATATAGGTCTTTGATGTATATCTAATTTTAGAACGTCTTCCAACACTGTAACTAAAAAAAGAAGAAACATGTCACTGACGTCAGTAGACTGCAATGGAAACCGTACTGAGAGGTGTTACAGGAGCTAGCTTGTGCACCTCTCTTCGTTTCTCTCCTCCTTTCTCTTCTCTCCAGTTCTGTTTTCTAGACTTGGCTATTATTTTCTCTAGTTTCTCCTTTCTCATCTCACTCTTGTGTTGTTCCATATTCGTTCTTCCTCATGTGCTAGCTAGTACATGTGGGCAAGTGTTTGCTGTGACGTCGAGATGCGAGCTACTAGCTGACGGGACATAAACGGCGTTAAACGACCGCTACATTTAGATAAACGACTTCCTCCATTCAGATTTAACGTGATGGCCTCCTCTGCTCCATTTTGAACCCATCTCTTTCCACAATTAGTTTGTTCTGCCCCCTTTATTTTGCGCTACTGACATCCGTTCTTTATGTAATTTCCCCTCCACCATTCCTTCTGTGTTGTCCATGCATCTCATGCTGAGTGTGCTCTCTCTCTCTCTCTCTCTCACTCTCTCTCTCACTCCTCTTGTCTTTTCTTTAGCTCCCTTTTCATCTCTCGCTCCTCCGCCCACTCACTCTTTATCTCTCCCCGTGTTCACCCATCTCCGTCTATGTCTTTCTCCCTGCTAATCATTTTGTTCCGTCTATGTTCATGGGTGTGAAAGGGTCAGACTGCTCTTGGTGTGGTGCTGCCTGCTGTCTTAATAATGTGGCTTCGAGGAGACTTTTGGTCATATTAGAAAAGGCATCTGACAATTGGCTGAATCCCCATCTGCCAATCAAGTCTTTGGCTTTCTTTTCATCTGCCTTATCCTTACCTGCATGGTCTGCATCTGATTCTACGCTATAACTGCCCGTGTTATGCGTTCTGGATGGAAACCTAAGATACATTCATAGGAGCGATCGTATACCTAAGAATTATAGTGAGAAATATTGAAAAGAATAATTGCTTATAATTCAGCAGTCAATGGTGACTCAGCTGGCAAGCAGAGAAGTGAGGTGGCATATTAAATCACCGAAAGCTTTTGTGCAGTTACCCAATCATTTAATTTATATGTGTAAAGTATATCACTCATTATATTCTGTTTTACTATATCATCATATATAATAAGAAAAACGTAATAAAATGTTAATACAAATTAATGTAACAATGTGCACATTCATGATTAAAGGCTGTATAAACGTTTGTTTAATTATAAACAGTAAATATCGAAATGACATCTAAGCCACCAGAATAATTACTTTTATGTGTTTTACAGTATCATAATATATGATAGTATAAAGTATTATGTTGCCTATACTGGATACAACATAATGTATATTTTATTATCTTTTTGTACTTTATAATGTCAAGGAAATATCACACACGTAAAAGCATGTAACATCATCTTTTAATTTGGGAACCCACAAAAAAAATATGCTAGCACTTTGACATTGCAGCGTTATTCAAAAGTGCAACTACATCCCAGTGAGCTTTGTATATCTTGTTTTATCTTACTCAGCAGATGCTGTATTGGGGTCTGATTAATAGGCTAGAGGGTTAAGAACTGGATTTGTTTTACCTTGTGAGGTTAGAACCACAATGCATTATTTTTATCCAGTATGAATCTGCCATGTGCATAATTATTACAAGTCGTTAAAGTAAAACAATTACGTTCCATAATTCGTCAAACACTGATCTCCTTCAATAATAGCTCCAATCCAGTTTGAACTGAACCCACTGTAATGTGATAATCTGTCACAATGTGCTATAGATATGCAACACAAACAATGTGTGATTGCCATTTAACACTCGCTGTGATCAATTCAGAAGTTTATTTAACATACAATATGATGACTACATTGAGACTTGGAATCTCTTATGTCAAATTTGAAATCTAGTGTAGCATGCACACCTGGGTTAAACATTTTGTTCAAGTGCCATTCTCGATTTAGGAAATTTAGTCACTTAGGATCTAGAGCTTCTTTCTCATCTTCTTTCTCAAGTGTGTCTGTGGGTTACATAAAGTAGCCTCTCTGTAGTGATTTCGTGAGAAAATACTGAGATAGGTTGATCATATGTAAATGAAATGTACAGATTTCTTAGAAAATGCATTTTCTCACAACCCCAGGTAGAAGTAATCCAGTTTGAATAGAACGTTAAACTGAATTCATTAACATGCCATTGGAAATGCGGTGTAGGTAGAAAACATGGACCATAACACACTGCTCAAACCCAACACCATCTCATTATATCCCCATGTTGATCCATTTATGCCTTTCACCTATATTTTAAGTCAAAGCAATGTCTAAGTACAGAAGCATATTGCTGCCACACTATGGGAAAAAAATGTAGGATCAGTTATTACGTTATAACGTGATAAAGTAGTGTCGTGTCATGACATGACAAAGTAGTTTTCAGTTATAACGTAAGACTTTCACATTATTGTATGATCATTTAGCCCAGGCTACACGACTTCAGAAGTTAGCCTATAGGCTAGGGCTGCACGATTAATCTAAGTAAAATCGTGATCTACCATACCTCTATGCGATCTTATTTCAACATGAGAACGATTCTGCCGTATTAGGGACATCAGCTGCATCAAACAAGCGCTCCTACTTTCTCCCTCAACAAATAATGGCGTAACACCACGTGACGCAGAGCAGCAAGAAGTAAAATATACACAGTAGTGAGAGCGAGCGAGTCACTAGCAGAGTGAAAGAGGAGTTTTATGGCTGTAAAAGTAATGCACTCTCCTTTTAACACAATTTAATTTTAAAATATTTTGTTGCCGTTAACACATTTTATTAAACCGCCATTTTATTAAACCGCCATTCCATACATTGCCATTGCAATGTATGGAATTATAACTGGTAAATGTTAAATGGACTGCATTTACATTGATTACCTCTCAAAGTACAAAATTGCCCTCTCAACAGCCACATCTTCCTACTTCTCTGCCATCATCAACTCTGATAAAAACCCCAAAGTTCTTTTTTCGACAGTAAAACACCTACTCAAACCTCCTGATTACTCCAACCCTGTCCCCATGCCTGAATTGTGCAACTCATTTCTGTACTTCTTTAATGATAAAATTCTAAACATCCACCTCCCTCTACAATCACCCTCCACACCTGCTGAGAACCTGTCCTGGCTGAACACAGCATTGGGCTCAACCTTTACCTCCTGCCTCTCTGACTTCATCCTGGCCACTGATAAGTCCATTACTGAACTCATCATGAAATCGAAATCCTCTACCTGTCAACTTGATCCCATGCCCACTAGCCTCATCAAAACATGCCTTCCCTCCATCTCTTGCCTTGTCACTATTAACTCCTCTCTCGCCACCGGCTTCGTGCCCCCCACCCTGAAAACTGCAGCTGTGACACCCACACTCAAGAAAACCAATGCTGACCCCAATGATCTGAACAACTTCGCCCCATCTCCAACCTTCTTTTCCTCTCCAAAACATTTGAGAGGGTGGTGGCCTCTCAACTCCTCAACCATCTAAATTCCAATAAACTACTTGAACCGTTTTAGTCTGGATTCCGTCCCAAACACAGTCCTGAAACGGCTCTTGTATAAATCACAAATTACCTCCTCCGTGCAGCTGACTCCGGCCTCCTATCAATCCTTGTCCTTCTTGACCTGACTGCAGCTTTCGACACCATCTCCCACCCACTCCTCCTGGAACGTCTGGCTGGCATTGGTATTTCAGGAATTGCACTATCCTGGTTCTCCTCTTATCTCTCAGACCGCCAACAATTCATCCAACTGAAATCCCACAGATCAAGATGTGAGGCAGTCACAACACTAGTCAACAATGATATTAGAAACTTTGCGTCACGTTAGAAACTTCGATCACATGACTCTTCCATTTTTAAGGTTTGGTCTGAACTTTGTATCGAATCTGCAAGTGCCGAAAGATTTTAAACGGTTTGAAACTTGGGTGATGAAATGGCTATACCTACTATTTACTCCGGGTACGTTATTTCATGATTTAAACGAGGGAGGCGGCAAGCATGCAACTCTAAGTCGATCATTTAATTTAGAAACAACGGAAAAAGGCTAGACCACACACACATACGGCAGCACTGTCCTATATTGAGGAAGAGAAGAAAGAATTGTTAGAGAATCGTGATCTCAATTCTAAGCAAGAAAATCGTGATTGTCATTTTATCCGGAATCGTGCAGCCCTACTATAGGCTAACTGCTTCTTCCTCTGGGCTTGAGACATTAAGCGAGGTTTGTGTGGCAAGTGCAGTGCAGACTGTGCCAATGAAACAAGTTATAGTCTATCGCAAAACAGGGTCTCGGCCAAGCTAGGCTGCGTTATGATCACAATCACCAATAACCTAGATAGACTACTAGGCTAACCACCTAGCATATTAAGTCTATGCTAGCCCCCCCACCCCCCACATACGAGGAGCAGATGTTGATGTGAGCCAATATGTCAGTGGTTTGGGTGCAGCGGCTGCGGGCTGGTGGATTCTCTTTCCCTGTTGCCGTTTAATGCTGTTGCCCGGTAGCGGTGCAGCGCCGAAGTCAGACTTTAAAACATGAAACTTTTCACGCTATACGTGATACTGATTGGTTTTCTTTTATGGTGTGGCAGCAATGCGCTGTATTTGTATTTGGATTTGTATGATGGAAAATTACTGTTGGGTAAAGTGTCTGGTGTGGAAACATCACAGCATGGCTGTCGGTAAGCTAGGCTAATCACTTTGGGACATTAATTCATGTAAAGCAAGAGAGAGAGAGAGAAGACGTAAGTCTGCAACCTGCTTTCTTACTCACATAACAAAGCAGCCAGCACCACTACCCACAACTAATCCCCCTTCAATCTGCGCTTCTGTCTTCTGTCAAGACATTACTGCAATCACGGGTGTTAAGGATTTCTAGCTGGTCACACTATTTTAATAATACAACAGTCAGATTTGATATCAAGACCCTGCCACTCACCTCCTCCTCTGCTTTCATTTTTTCTAAACCACAACAATGTAATACTGTTCATTTTGTGATCATTATGTTCTCAACAGCAGTGACATACAATTTTAGAACAATGTTTTGTAAAGGATTTAGATATACTGTACATATAAACCATTTAAATATGTATGTTGATATAGTAATTTTTGTAAACTCGGATGGATTCCTAGTTTTGAGCCCCAACATGCTCAAACCTACTTGAAAGTATCATTGAGGAATATACATAACCCTAGTTAACTGTATTCTTAAATTTGCTTTGGATAAGCAGTGTATGCTAAACAGTGTTGAGAGTATCAAGTTACAATTAGTAACTTGTAATGCAATTACATTAATATATTGAATTTTGCTGTAATGTAGTAATATAACGCATTACAAATAACATTTTGGTCATTGTTTTACTCGTTACAATCTCAGTAATGCAAGTTCTAATGCATTTTAACACAACATTAAGTGGTGTTTGTTATTTTGAAAGAACACCGCAACATTTCGGCACCAGAGAAAACAATTTGTGAGTGGCGGCTCGTTTAGGTCATCCGCTCATGAGTATATGGTCCGCCTACACGCAGCGCACCGTCAAAACACACATCCACAGCAATGGCGAGCCAAAAGATCCCAGTTTATAACCTTTTAGCAGTACTTTATTGGCACTTGGTTTCATCGTTCATGCAGGGTTTAACTTATCCTGTGCTGGAGGTGTGTCGACAGAAAAAGCATGCTATAAATTGTATTTTGCTGTGTCCAGTAGTAGGCTAAAGGAGTCTGAAGTAGCTAGTCTTAATGTTCAAGACATAGGCTATATAAATAGTTTTTTCTTTTAGCGCTGTTCATCAGGGTTTTTCCTGCATAGAGCCTCCGTTACATTTTGTGTCGCCTCAAGCTGTCGACAAAACCATGCATAACTCAACTCTTTTGCAGCGGCAAATATGACAGCAGAAACCAGATCCCATGAACCTGATGCACACAGTCTCCCGTGCACAGGTAGAATCAAACAGAGTAGGCTAAGCCATAGTTTATAGCAGCAGTATTCACAACTTCTTTCTTTTGGATTTTACCCTGTAACCATAGAACATTAACCTCCGCTTAAGGGGACAAATGCCTTTAGGCATATAGCCTACACACTACTAAAATGCAGCTTCTTTCTTTCAGCCAAGTAACTTTAACTGAATGACAAGTGAACTTGAGAGTGCATGTGCATGACAATATTTAATGCCGAGCCGTGCTCCAATAGGCTATAGAACTCATAAAATAAGTGTTTTATCAGGCAGTTTGCAATGCAGCTTTGAAATCTATATTTTTTTCTATCAATGAAATTACTTAAATTACATTTATGTTATAGACAGGAAAAGGCATGCACATTGCCCTCCACCGTGTGTGATAAAGGCCTATTTGAGCATTTTAGAATGTCAAGTCATAGGCCTACTCACACAGTTATTTTGGTAAATGTACATTTAATCAGTTACATGTAACTGATTACAAAAAGCAGAAACTGCTTAACTGTAAATTAAGGTAATCCACAAATTACGTTAATAATTAGAAATTTAGTCTGGTAATTGTAACAGATTACATTTAAAAAGTAACCTAACCAACACTGCCAATAGTGTATTACATTTAGGAAGTAACTTGATGCTAAATACAGAAGTATTGCTTTAGTATTTTTACAACCTTATAAATGTAATGCTATTATTAAAACAAAAGTATATACTAACATAATATTATATTAATGAACAAGTGGGTTCAAGGGGTTCAAGGGTACTTTGTTGGGGAAATTACATAAAATAGGTTACAGAAGCCAAAGAAGTGAGATCCCCTGCATAGTGACTGTGATGTTTCTCGCAGTTTAGCAATCTGTGTAGCTGCTGTGACACCAGGGATGTGATGAAGGCCTGGTTTGAAGTGTTGGTGACATCATAGGCATGCGACTCATTATAGCAATCATATGTTTATTTAATTTGTTTTTTGAATGCAAGTCTAATGCTGGCTGGTAGAAGAACAAATTTAGTCAATCAACATCAATTAGTTTAAAAGGAAACTATACACAAATATTTTGTCATGGGTTGACAGTGTTTTCTGCAGGGATTGCCAACATTATTAACAAGATTATTTGAAAATTATTTATGTTAATGTAAGTCAGCGCATAGAGAGTTTATGAGATATACTGTATGTCCTTAATGTTAAAGATAAACATTCTACACTGACCATTCATTCATTATTGTGTTATACACTAAATGATCATGACAGCATAATAGAGTCAACAGCACAGACAGACCATTGAGTCCCAGCAGCGTAGCATAATCACCCAGGTGCAAAACAAATTGACGGGCCCTATCAGGGACGGTTTGTTCCTTAGGGCGATTGGGTGACGCGCTGCCAAAGGGAGAAAGAGATAGGAGGGAATTTCAAACTTTAATCCAATCAATCAGCGTCCAATGTTCCGTGGAGTATGTAGCCCCTTTTTGAGTGATTTCAAAATGGTTGAAAATCGTCCTGATCACTCTCATAGACGTTCATATTAATAAACCTTTTTCCAAAATGCAGGCTCTGCAATGCATTCTCTATGGCTTCCGGGAGTGCTTGCACTAACGCGTTTACATCAAACAGTACAGATTCCTTGAAGTGACGTAGCTTACTGTACGGTGCGAGAAGAAGAGAGAAGAATATTTTTTAAATGTCTAACGTTACCGGTACCTCAACTGCTCATATGAAATCAATCGTCTCATTAAGAGAGAATCCGTTCAGTCATCGCAGTAATCACGAAAAAAATGCAACTAGGAACTAGGAAGAATTGGGAGCACCCAGACAAAAAGTAAAAATCAAGCAATTATCTAGAATGGGGGGGGAAATCGTACAACCGGGGATTTTCGCGGAGCTAGCAGGATGCGTAGCCATGTAGCCAAATAGCAAGTAGCTAACGTGCTGTTCTGCTACCTGTGCATTATTTTCCATCCTGATGGATGCACTGGCACAGACAAGGCATGGACAACGACAGGTGCCACCGATATGCATTATCTGACAGAGAAGGTGAGAAAGCATGAAGCATCAAAGATTCATATGGACCGTTGTCTTAAATGTTCAGCTTTTGGGAGGGTAAACATTGCAACACAGTTGGATGAGAGCTACAGGATAGCAGTGCGTCGACACAATGATGAGGTGGGCAAGAATCGCGAGATGAGAGTGAGGGCTCCAGCAACCCTAGGAATTTTCGTGGGCTAGTCAATATTGTGGTTCTACTCGACGAGGTGTTTGAGGAGCACTTTAAATACTGCCACAGTCTTCAAGGACATGTCGAAAACTGACGAGGTGAAGTCAGCAAAATGCGTAGCAATCCAAGCAGATGAAACCATGGATATTGCAACGCAAACTCAGTTGGTGCTTGTGTTTAGGTACATCCACAATAACCATGACGTGCATGAACGCTTCTTTGAATTTGTCCCTATCTCTGATGCAACAGCCGACACAATTGCCACTGCAATTTTGAAGAGACTGGATACAATTTTCACTGATAGCAAAGGTACACTCAGTCATCACGCAAGCATACGACGGGGCCAGTGTGATGAAGGGAGAGGAGGCTGGTGTGCAGCAAAAAGTGCATGAACATTACGAAAATGCCCACCACACCAGTTGAATCTGCTTAGGCAACAAGCCACTTCAAACATCCCGGCAGTGAGAGTTTTCTTTGCAGATTTGAGTGGCATTACACGTTTTTTTACCAGATCGCCAAAACGCACAAGCATTCTCGACCAGATTGTTACAAGAAGGCTGCCAAGAGCATCGTCTACCAGATGGAACTTCAACAGCAGAATTGTGGACACTGTTTATGAGAGCCTTGATGACCTAATAGAGTGTTTTGAATCCATCAGAAAGACCAGCTCATTTGATAGGGAGGCATCTGGCTACCAGAGGATGTTGCAGGATGATGACTTAAACGTTTTTCCTTAACCTATTTCATCAAATCATGCCTCACGTTGACATGATGTACCAGCAGCTATAGAAAAAGGTCTTCATCAAACGTGCCCTCCAGAGATTCACATGCAGTGTGCAGTCCATAAGGTATGAGCCATAGATATTATTCTTATTAGGATAATGTTCATACCCTCTAGATTTGTGTAATTACCCTTTGTGTAACTAAGTTAAAAATAAAATACCCAGCCATTCAAAGAAAATATACAGCGGCAGAAAAAATTAAGAGACCACTGCAGCATTTCTTCAGATTTTTATTCCTAAAATATGTATTTTTAGATCTACATGTATATAATGTTTCTATTTATATGATATGTTTTACCATGCAGTGGTCTCTTTATTTTTCCGCGGCTGTATATAATAACGATTTTGATCGAATATCGATTCTGGTTTTCTCAGACGGAAATTGTACAATTTAATGCGACTGTCAAGTTAGCTAGCTGACTTAAGTAAATGTATCCATTAAATGGGTCACTTTAGCTATCATTGCAACAATTGCTCCCCCTGACATATTTGTCAGGAGCTGCCACTGGGCCCTATGAAAAGCCTCAATGTCAGACCAGAACATGGTTTCCAAAGAAATATTAGTTAGCATTATAGATTACTATAGACAAAAATAGTAATACGATGTTATTGGGACAGCCTACCTGTATAAGTGTACATGCCATAGTGTACTATGGTGTGGCTTATCCAAATATTTAGTAAATCTGACTCCATAGAGTCTCTGTAAATTCCCTTTCAAACGCCAGAAATGAAAGTCTATTTGGTCTTCCTGTATTTTGTCCTGTTGACACCAGGTGCTTCACAGAACAGCTTGTAACAGACAACGTGATCAAAACACGAAAATGATCAGAGCACTCTTTTGTTTGAACTAATGTGGCTGGAGTTGGTTAGCTTAGTAGCAGCACTTCATTCATAGAAATGGAGTTCGGGTAACTATAGAAACAACAATGCTTTGAATAAATTAATCTCAGAATGCATTACATTTCCTTAACGTGGTAGGTATGTATTTGTGAAATAAAATACTGTTTTGGTAAAACAATGTATCATATTAGTTGGTCGTGATGAAGCGGTGTTTAAAAATCAGGAGATGCATTGTTCTTGAGAGTAGCGGTGACCTGCATTACACAGATCTGGGCTGGGATCACCGGGCCCCCAAATACCCCGGGCCCTAGTGCGGCTGCACCGGCGATAGCTATGTTACTGTTGAGTCTCCTTCCCCTTCTTCAGTACAGAACATTTTTCTCACACCAGCATTATTTTTCAATTGATTCCAATGGGAGCGCCGCGTTGTTCCAGGTTTCTAAAAACGCGGCGTGGCACTGAACGTTTTTTCCACCCCGAACGCCAGGCGTTTATTTCACGCAGAGCGTTTTTTCAATTTGAAAAATGTTCAACTTTGGGTGCGCCCATCACTGACACTGTTTCCCCGGCCGTGCAATTGCAGCGGTGAAGGGGCGGGACAAATACTACAAGCAACCGTCACATCCTACTTTATGCACACAACAACAGCAACTATGGAGAAGTTGATAGTCAGATGATATCCCCGGACTACCACAACAATACTAACACAAAAAATAATGTATAGAATATTATAAATGAAATAATTTGTTGATAACACAAACTAGCATCTCTATTTGCAACATATGAATTCCCATGGAGATGCTGTATCATAGCAACCAAAGCGTCTCAGCTGAAAAAAACGCTGCCAGTTGGGCTTTTTCAGCAGAGCGACCGGCGTTTTCAGCTGAGGAAAAACGCTTTGGTGGACACGTGGCCTTAGGTTGCAGCTGGTAGACCAAATGTTCTCGTCATTTTGTAATGATAACCTGTAGAGCCGCATAGCATATGGTGTCCCAGCTTGATTTGAGAACTCATCGTGGCAGCGCATATCACAAATCCTTAGCATCTCAGAAGGTTATGAATGCTGAGCAATACCCATTCATTCAGGCTTTTTTATGGCCAAACTGTCATTAGACTGGCCCAGAAAATAGTCTCTTAGAGTTTTGTCTGCACCCTGATTGCCTCTTCCAACCATGCGGATAAAGATTGAGAGGCCCAAGTGTAGGCTGAACAGATATAAAAACTAATTTGTTCCTGTATCCATTAAGACTTTAAATGCCAGTAAGTAATACTCCAGGGCAATAGGATGGTACAATAATTGGCTACTGTACTTTATATCTAAAGTCTCTTATGTGTGCTTCATCTTTTTTGATAGGTGTGCTGTACTGATACACAGACTATGTTGCCTATATTGTGTACATTTTTTTCTTTTTTTAAAGGATTGATTTCTTCCTTTTGTCATTAATCGTCGTAGGAACACAATCACCTGTCACTTGGTGGATGTTTGGTGTGGACCGTGTGCGTGTGTGTGTGCGTGCGTGCGTGCGTGCGTGTGCGTGCGTGCGTGCGTGCGTGCAGGGAGGGGGCTGGGGGTGAGTAGAAGTACACCGACCAGCTGACTCTTCTCTTCGGAGCAGGGCAGTAGCAAGTCCTGGTAAACTCTCCGTTGGGATGTTTTAATGTATCTTAGGTGCCATGTTTCAACCTGTTCTCCTGAATTAAGAAGTGTTGTCAGGAACCATATATAGATGGTGTCCTATAGTTCCAAGTATTGTGGCTGCCATATTTGCTGTTCTTTCACCAAAACAATTACACTTACAATGATTCTTTATATAGCATCACTGGAATGTAAAAATCAAAAGCGTTAATGGGCTTGTGTACATACAGAAACATACATACACATAGCATGTTTAAGTGCAAACGAGTGGTAGAGAACAGTATAAGTAAATATTGCTTGGAGATGCAGTGTGTGTACTTATTGTGCTTTACTGTACGCATTTCTGTCACTGCCTGTGTGTAAGATGGAGTCACATACATGATTGTACTGTCTGTGCCTCACTATGAGGAGGCTCCAAGAAACCACAAAATCAGTGAGAAGATTGAAGCAGCAACAGAGACAAAGAAAGTAGCGTGAGACAGACGGAAAGAACCACAGAGCATGTTTGTGAGGCATAGAGGGTGTAACGCTGTCAGGATCAACACCAGCAGCAGTATCAATAACGATTAGAAACAACAAAGAGCATAAAACTGCTGAACTTGTGACAGCCATTGTTTTGATAGAGAACTTTCTTCTACATGAAAGACAATGTGTTTAATGAACTAGGCTCTGTCTGTCAGTATATCTGTATTTAAATGAGCATTTCCTTTCGTGTGTGCGTGTGTGTGTGTGCGCGTGCGCGCAGGTAATGGGAGTGTCATTTTCATTAATGGATTTCACAATATTTCCAATCAGGTCAGTTTCTGCTGTTCAGCATATATTGAAAGGCTCACCAGCTTTTATCCCAACACTTTTAGGATGTTTATTTACATGAAAGACATAGGAGACGTTTATCCAGCACTTCACTATGTGTCTCAACCCATTAACTAGCAGCCCCAATATAGCACAGCATAGCTCATTTACTAGGTGCCTCAACCCATTAACTAGGAACTTAATATATTGGAGGGCATACCTCACTTAGTATTTGTCTGAATCTATTATCAAGCACTTGCATATAAAGACAAGTAGTATCTGGTAGCTAGCTAATTCACACCGTGCTGCAAACGACATTTATTATTGAAATGTGTTACAACTTTCACTCAATTCTGGTGTATTGACAAACTGTATGCATGTTCATATAGGGCTACTTTAAAAACTTTATCCAAGTAAATACTTTATATAATAATAATAATAATAATAATAATAATACATTTGATATCAGGACGCCTTTCAAAACACTCAAGGACATCTTACAGTACATTGGAAAATATAAAGATCAACAAGTAGCCTACTTTATTATAACATGACTGTATTACAGCAGTACAATTAGTACACGTGTATAGGTCCAACCAAACGTATGTTAGTGCAGGCACTGCAGCCGGTCGGTGGCTCATGTCCTCATATACAAATGAGAGGGACATGGAGAAGGGGTGCGGAGGCTATGTGGACAGGGGAGAGAAATGGAAAGGGACTGGTAGTGAAAGAGATAAAGGAGTAGTGGGAAGTGAAGCTTGCGGGGCCCCAAAAGGCAAAGCTCTCAGACATATTAATCAATAACCATGGTTCTATCAAAGGATGGCTGATAGCCCTGAGACAGAGGGATTGTTCTGAACTCACTGCCCCAGTGACTCAACATTCCTTGACAGGACAGGATTGGGGAGATGTGGGAGTAAAGAATTGGTTAGATGGAGAGGTGTATATAAGGATTACAAAACACCTGTACGCAATTGCAGAGACATGAGCATGATGTTGATCAATAGAGTATTGGAGATGAGCTGAACCGGGGATATTATGAATCTGTCAACTCAACATGGACTAAGACACTCCATGATCTTCCTAATTCACATTGTAAGTGAGGCGTTATATATTGTGGATGGACTTATTATTATATTTATTATTTATATTATTATATTTGTATTACTGTACATATACGATAAATTATGTCACGTGCAAGAAATGTGAGTGCATGCAGAAAAACAGTGATTCTTTTTTTTTTTTCAATGCGAATCATTAAAGGTAATTTAAAGACAGGCAGGTGATGTGAGATAACTGGCTGATTAGATGACTTACCGTAAAGGCAGGTGGTTCTATGATGCAATTAGTGTTGCAGCTTGTCACACACACACACACACACACACACACACACAGAATACATTGATTAGTCATGAATAAGAAGGCACTGGTCGTCTTGTCAGTGGGTGTGAGACAAATACTGTTTTGTACATGTTCATACCAGGTAGTGTCCAAGAGGTCAATCTATGCGAAACACCTACAGTATCTATCTCCCTTTTAAACATCTTTTCTCCCAGTGATACGACAGATTCCCCTATAAGCCTCTAGTGCGCAAATATGATAAATGTACTGTCCTCCTCGATTCGCAAAATTCCATTATTGTGGAATTGTCTGTGGACAATCTTTCTGTGGCAGAACATCTTCCTGCCAGAAGAAAAATCCATTCTCACAGATACACACGCTGCTGCTGTGACGAGATGCTACAGTACTGATAGACGGTGGTGTTCAAGTATCCTGAGGCATTCAAATTGTTCTCCATTTGTATCACTGGTGTGTCACGAGAACAGACCATCGCAGCAACCCCTACCAGCCTGCATTACTGACATGACATGAAGAATACGTGGACATCATACCACACGTCAACGCTAACCCATTTCTCTCACTTGTAATACTAGTTAATTGGAAGTACCCGTAGGTGTATATGCCCCCACCTCCCATTTTAGAAATACTGCCTTAAACTAGAGACTTTAATTGTTTACAAATGTCAGCCTTTCTGCCAATCTCCATATTACATCCTATATGGAACATTCTGTTTACATTTCCAGTAACAGTGATGGGCTGTGCTATATCATCATATTGTCAAATCTATATTCTAGAACAAACCTTAAAACATGCCAAACCTTTAAAGGTGATTATACAGTATATTCACTGTATGAAGACCTTTGAGTTATTTGCATTTGAAATAATTCTGATTGCATTTAAATGCTTCTCATTTGAATTTGGTATCACGTAGAAACCAGGTCCAATCAGGGTGCTATTGTAAACACTCACACTGGTAATTTAGCAACTTTTCTTTACAGTTTAATGAAAACACCTGATTATTAGGATGTTGGTTGTACAATATACAGACTGGACTTCTGCACAACATGTGTAGTTACTTGATTACAGTTCCTTATTTTACTGTATCAACATACTGTATAACATACATGATATAACCTCAAATTGTGTTTTCTGTCAGCTTGAAAATGCCTTTTACAACCTTGCTTAATCCAGTTTACAACATATTAAATTAATAAACAATGTGGATATTTGATAGAATAGGCGGAGGTAATCATTACTTTATCTAGAGCAATACTGATTTAACTGTATATAGTATTTCAAATATAATTTGATCAAATATTTAATTCCAATTGAAGCTACATGGAGCATTTCCGAGGCCAAGCCTAGCGACACCATCACATTAGTCTGGGCAATATGACCAAAAATAGTATCACAATAACATTTTCCAATTTGATAAAAACAATATTTATCACGATAAATACTTTGTATAATACTGCCATTTTGAAGAGTGGGCCTATTCTGATTATGACTTCACCCTGATTTCAGTAGATGTTTCATTAGGTAACCTTTAGGACATACAGAGAGTTTATTAACATCAAATATAGAATAACATAATGTAAACATTTACTTCTCATTTTGATCACTTTCATATGGAACAATGGACACAAAAGACGACACCGTCGAATGATTGTAGTTTTTGTGCATCCCCGGTAGTGCTGTCTACGGAAGATGTGGACCCATAAAGTGTCTGTGTTGGCCAAGTGTTTTACAATGGTATGATGTCCTCAGCACCCTGTTAATGTCCATATCATTTAAAAAATATTACATTCGTTTGTGAAAACTAAACAAACACGTGCTTCATTATTCTCAAGGTTTTGTCTCAGGTTTGTTAGTTTAATATTATTTACAGTCACGGAATGGCCGAGAGGCTTAATGTGTAATGTTAACATGTATTAGACCACTTTCTCTAAAGCTGTTAAACTGTTTATTTTGCATTCAATTATGTTCACAAACAAATCAAAATAATTGTATTCATTCTTGGGGTGCCAATTTAGCATAGGTACCTCAAAGTTGTTTCTCCAATTCTGGTTGGCACTGACCGACCGCACTTATTTAATACTGACTTAATCTGCGCTTGGTACTTTTGAGATATCCATGGCTATATTTCTGCCCACACACTTCCTTAGGTATACATATGTATGTCAGTAGAAACTTAATTTTTATAATATATCAATAATTGCATTGAAAAACTCAATCTAAATATCTATGTGCTGTGGTGTTGCAGATTGTCATATTGTATACTGTAGAGCAGGGGTTCTCAAACTTTTTTGTGCCAGGACCCACCTAGAGAGGACTAATCTATTTAGAAACAAATATTTTTTAGTGCACACAGGTGCACACTGCTAAATAGGAAAAACCAAGCCATTCAGACATAATACTATAGAGATGAACATACAATGAAAACAAAATGCTAAAGGTGAATAATTGCATAACGGTTATGCTTGGTTTGAATTTCGACTTTGCTCCAATATTTTTGTCTGTACTCTTAATATTTTGTCTGCGCTCCTAAATGTTTTTACTTAGGAGCATGTGTGCTCTTTGGGAATAAAGTCAGTGTAGCCCTGCCAGCTGTATTCAAGGTGAACAGAATAGAAACTACGTGCATGATGACTTGCACTACAGCCAGTGCAAAGCAGTATGGGCTGTTTTCAGGTGCCAAATAATTGTACACAGTGTGTAATGTCTTCTGTGGAACGTCTAATTCATGGGACTACAGTGCTAGGCACACGCACATCACAATGTTACTGACACTTGCTAAAAGGTGAACATTAATTTGTATGTTTTTAATTTCTAAAATATTATAGTTTCATAGGAGGTTTCATAGACTTGGCAAATGCATTTTTCAGAAGTTTTTAAGTACTCCGTTGTGAGTGTTCTTGGCAGATATTCTGAGGCTTTTATTGTTCATATCGATATTGGGATTATACCGTATCAACCGAAATTGTTAAATATATTGTGATAGAAATTTTGGCCGTAAATTCCAGCCTTTAGTACTAGAAATGTACAGCAGTGTGATGTGTAGTATTAAATATATTCAGCAGTGTGATGTGTAGTACTAGACATATTCAGCAGTGTGATGTGTAGTATTAGATATATTCAGCAGTGTGATGTGTAATACTAGATAGATGTATTCAGCAGTGTAACAGCAGGTAACATTTTAAGGCATCTGTATGAGCGGGAACTTTGTAGAGCACTATGGTCACATATCCTATGAGAACAATACCGCCATTGTAATTAGTTGGGTAATCTGAATTTTGATCCAGTGGTTACTTGCAAGCAGTGGTGAGGACTTAAATGTGTTGTGTTGGTTTTGCGCTAGTGACGATAGTCGATATCTAAGGTGTGTAAGCATGTGTTACCTGCAGCATATCCAATCATTGAACAACATCGACACAGTCTTTCAGCTCTCTAGCCTATCACACTAGCACTTGTGTCATCCCATGGCTCTACCCATGGGTTTATATTAACCCAACCTACATCCATCTACCCAACTGTCACAGTACGTGCTGTTGCTATACAGTAGGTGTCTCTGGGCAGAACAGTAAATTAGGTTCCACATGCCTACCTACAGTACACAACAAATTATTGGTATTTACTGTAGTCGAATATAATGCTGAACCGAAAGCCCTGTACCAAATGGGTCCGGATGGATACATGTACTGGCCCTAATTGACAGTTATTTTTCAGCATGCAGATAAAGCCAATTGTTGGAACTCAAAGGGAATAATTAGTTTAGCCATTTTAAAATAATTGTAGAATTTGAAGGGTATGGCTTAGGCTTTTACAGTATACCATTAAAATATCATAGTGGTAGTCTAAAGAGGGACAGTGAGGGATAATGCAATCACTGTTTGTATTATAATCCTAGAAGCCTTCATGTTCCCATGAACATTTCTGCTTACCTGTTTGGAGCAATCGAAAAACTGCCAAATAAATGGCAATATGCAGCCCAAAGCCATGTCTTACTTTTGCTTTTATTGATCAACTATTCTAAAGTCCCTGAAGGCGTTCTATGCTATAACTTATTTTTCCATACACACACTAGGGCTGGCCTGAATGCCATTTCTTGTGCTTGGAAACCAGCTAAAAAATTAAAAACGTACGAACACGAGACAACATTAAACAAAACGGGTACTTAACCGATAACCTAAGATCCAAGTGAAGGACTGTTTGTGGGCTTGCATCTCGAATACCTACACGCGAAACGAATACCCGAATAGTCAAATATTTTGGTTCAGCCCTAACACACACACAAACACACAAATCAAAAGTTGTGCATACGGCTTTAAATAGCCAAAAATAGCTACAGTATGTCTTACTAATATGTTAAAACTTTGTTTTCTGGAGAGTCAAGTTTCTCTCATTGAACACGTATTGTTTAGTGTATCTTTGACTCTTATATCAGTATCATGCAAATTCTATGCCATATGAGTCATGTTCCTTGCATATCAAATCACTACCCATTTACAACCCATTACAGCAGCCACTGTCATGGGGGGGCACGGTGTAAAGCAGGGAAGTGAGAGGAAAAAACCAACAACAAATAACAGAGGCTCATACAGCCACAAACTGACAGCCTCCTGACATGAAAGGAGAGGGAAGGAGAAAATACAAGGGGATTTTTAAAGAACTATAAGCATGAACTTATATCCACACACACGCACACACTGAACATTCTGTGTGCGTGCTAGATGCGGTTTCCAGGCCAAGAAGAAAAAAGAATGGGGGGGGGAAATGTGTGATGGGGAAAAAATGTGCGCGAGAGATCAAGGAGTGAAATCTAGCACAGAGTCATGTGTGTTTAAATGGACCTGAGAATGGTGTGTGTGTGTGTGTGTGTGTGTGTGTGTGTGTGTGTGTGTGGGGGGGTGTTTAACAGACACTGAAGAAGGTAGATGGGGGGCCGAGGGGAGACCGAGATGGAAGGAGAAATATAATGAAGTGTTCGTGCAAAGTGGGGGCAGCTGGCTTGTTCAGTTTATGGTATCCCTGCAGTAATTTAGCATGGAGACGAGATAACATCGCACGCACGCACACACACACACAGGTTAGAGCCAAGCCACGCATCTGTGAATGCGAGGCCACATAAATGAATGTAAGCGAGTGGAGAAGGAGGAACAAATTGAAGGCCACCACATGCACTATTCTGGGTGACACTTTCTAAAGGAATACCTTGTCTTTTAGGCAAATATGCTCTTTGATCAATACATATACACGCTAATACGGGGGGGGAGAGAGAGAGAGAGAGAGAGTGATGGGATAGAGAGATGGAGCGACAGTAGAAACTATTCATAGTCAGATATAACCAGCATCCCTTCCCTACACACACACACACACAGATACAAGAAAAAGCTGGATTTGACGGGATACTTGCACGTGTGTGTGTGTGTGTGTGTGTGTGTGTGTGTGTGTGTGTGTGTGGAGGGGGAGAAGACAACATATGAGATGACGAGCAGAGAGCAGTGAGGACATGGACGGGGAGAGATCCAGTGTTCCTCTATTAGCTCTTATTCCCACTAATGGACCTGGTATTAAAGGGAGGGTTCGCCCATTCTCTCTGACCTTGCCTGTACCGAGCTGCTGCTATAGAGTGGCACGGCGCCGTGCCAACAATGGGACCCGCCGGTGGTTCACGCCGCCCGCCCACGCCCCACTTGACTCCCATCAATGCATATTTTTATCCTCCTTTTCCGCTTTCCGTCCCTTCTTGAGATTTTTCCCCTAGCAGCGTCTTTGGAAGTCATTACGATGCGACCGCATGTGTGCAAGTGGTGCCCTAGGTCACTGTCTCGCCACAATGTAATGTAAGGGGGCCCGTGAGATAATCGGCACAACGTGGGACACCTTTTAGGATGCCTAGTACATTTATTCAATTCTGTTTACAGTTGTGTGTTTGTGTGTGTTTGTGTGTGTGTGTGTGTGTGTGTGTGTGTGTGTGCGTGCGTGCGTATACAGTATACCATACTAGGTTTTAAGCCATAAGCCATGCTCAAAGCTATGAATAACGTTTTCGAGGCCATGGATCATAACTGCATGTTGAGAACCACTGCTTTATAATTGTACTATAAAACAACAACAATAAAATAGTATTCCAGTTTTTATATTGACTTTTTGTACATAGTTATTCAAGTCAGGTTTTATACACTATCCCTTAGCGCAGCCTCAATGGACATTATAAGTCCACACTTCATACATAAGACGAGTAACGCCCGGAACCTCAACCTTCACTTGGATAAAGACGAACAATAAAGACCGAGAAATAACTAAAACGTGCGTGGGTGCGCCGCAGTCCAACCACAGTCCGCATCCACATCACCACACCGGCATCTCTATTTGCACAGAGAGGGAGAGGACGGAGAGAGAGGGCCCATATCTGGTCTGACAACAGAAATGAGTCTTCTGGCTAGCTTTGAAGGTTCTCTTCAGAAGCAGCCTCTCCAGCCCACATTTAAGTGGGCAGGGCGTTCTGTATGGATTGTGAACACATAGGGCTTGACACCCGCACACCACATCTCCTTTCTTGTGACTTCTTCTCTGACTCTCCTCCTGCCCCCCCCCTCTCAAACTACAAATGAGTGACGCACCTTTTTTTGTCCGTGTGAGGTACAGTAGGCAGCAGACAAGCAGCATAAAATTATTCAATTGTTATTCAAATGACTGATATTCATATCCATATTCATATAACAATGTTTTAGGAGTTACGTTCAACAGGACATTTCACGTGGGGGCATTTTTCCGAATAGCTAATTTTCTGAACGTGATACGCTGACGTGATCAGTCGCTTCAGCATGTTCTGAATATGTCTCGGTAGAATCTTGAGTGTGACGTCACTTGAGGTCTGTCCCTCCGGTAATATTTCTGCGCTGCTTGTTCTCAGCATACATTTGTATTACATTTTTCCCCCCGTGAATCATGTCAGTCGCCCATATAAGGTCTGTGCACTATGATGGCTCGGCGTTTTGCTTTGGAGTTGGCTTGTGCTTAATTTAGTCAATTGTTTCTAATTATTTTATTTCGATACAGTCTTTCCGACAGCTGCTATGTGGCGATTTTCTTATTGTGACCCATCTAAGACAAGTCTGACAGTGATTACTGTAACTCATACAATAGTACATACGCAGACATTATTTAGACGATTAGCCTTAGTCCCTGTGGGAAATATGAATGGGAATCTTTGCTAAGTACCAATGGAAATCGAAAGCACCGCTATTGGTGTTTTGCTGCAAGTAGGTCACAGTGCCGGAGGTGGTTAACAGCAATTAGACCATGCAGGGATGCCGAGACGTATATGAGCGGAATATGCATGTACAACAGCACCATATGAAGCGTTGTCCGGTTGTTGAATGACAGAAAAAGAGGATAGCTGGGAAGATAGAGTGATGTGTCAGAGTGAAGGGGTGTGGGAGAGAAAGAGACAGGACAAAGGAGAGAGAGAGAGAGAGAGAGAGATTATAGCTCAAATGTAGACAGGTTTGAAATGCTTGTTGATGAGAAGGTGCTAGATTGTCTCCATGCACTCCCCCTACGCTTGTGTGCACTAGTTTAAATGTCTTCTGCACGTTTGTCTTTGCTACTGTGTGTGTGTGTGTGAGAGAGAGAGAGAGAGAGAGAGAGAGAGAGAGAGAGAGAGAGAGAGAGAGAGAGAGAGAGAGAGTCAGTATGGCCTTGGATGTAAACCCTTTAATTCTCTCACTACTCTTCATTTGTCCATAACCTCTATCACTCTCTTTCTCATCTCTCCTGTTCCGTTTTAACCTTGGCTCCAGTGATTTGAATAATGACTAGATAGCTGGATACAAGTTTCCATTCAGTAGCATAAATGGCACAGCATGGGAATGCTGTTCGGCTGCTTCAATTAGAGGCAGCTTTCGCTCTGTGTGTCTGTCTTGTCGGCGCGGCTGTTCGTGTTTGTTCACTTGTAAGGTTTCTTTGCTGTGTGACAGGGGCTGTGCGTGGTTGTGTGTGTACGTGTGCACGGGGGAGGCAGCAGCAGCATGTGTGTTGGTGTGCGCCTGGGCAGTGTGACTAAATTGGAAGCAATTTCACCAAATTAAAGCACGAATCAAATCACCAGGCCTGCTCTAATGACTTGCACAGTCATCTGAGTATGACTCACAACCTGTCACAGGCCACTCTCTCTCTCTCTCTCTCTCTCTCTCTCTCTCTCTGTCTCTCTCTCTGCGCCTCTCTCTGTCCCTCTCTTTTTCTCCTTTCTATATTTGAGCAGATGCACCTTTTTACTGTATACTGTAGGTCTACACAGCAATGCTAATAGAGAGCCTAAGTCACCTCCGCATCATGGGACCTAAGTTTGAAAAATAATATGTATGTGAGTCACAACGTACACATGTGATGTTTGACTATTTCAAAGAAAAGTATTCCAGTCAAGAAAGTCTCAGTTTGTCGTGCATTTGTTGAAGTATAAGACTGTGGAAATGGAAAATGTGTAATTAGTAAGACCACAAACCTTGTGTCGCGTACGTGTCACGACGTCTTCGGGCCACAACCCACAAGCCGAAGAAAGCGTTGTTGTGGTGACGTGTGTTGTGCGAGACGAAAGCTGTAGTTCACTGAGCGGTTACACACAAACCTAAAGATTACTTTATAGTTTTACCACAAACTGCAACGTTCTTGACTTGAACAATGATCTTTTATATACACACACATCACATGTGTACTTTGTGTCACAAAGCAAACGGGATCTAAAAATAATGTTATTCTCGCCGTAGACTACCAGACATATTTTTTTCCAAACCGACGTCCCATAATGCGGAAGTGACTTAGGCTCTCTATGGGCCGCTGGCTGGAGCTTTATCTTCTCGTTGCCTCATTCAAAAGGCACCACGTGATCAACTTTAAAATCTGATGATAAAAGTTACTTAGGAGTTTATATCCATTTTGGTCTGCAAATCTTTTTTGTACTCACATATTCATGGCTAATGTTGTGTTTACAGTGCATATAATATGTAGACCATGTTCTCCATAACATCAAGAGTGCTATATTTGCTAGAGCTAACAGCAGCTTTAAGGTATTTTTGCAACCAAGCTTGGAAGATGCCAGTCCTCTTTTTGTGCGTGCGTGCATCTGCGTATAGATCTGCTCGCGTGCACATGTGTATTTGTGTCTGTGTGTGTGTGTGTGTGTGTCTCACAGTCAGGCCTGGCAGCTGCTCTCTGCCATCCTGAATTAGTGTGATGAAACACACATGCACTCTACAAAGACGAACACATAAACACAGGCAAACATGCGCTAGCTTCTTCCACCTACTTAGCTTTGTCTCAATAAGCAAAGCACTCTTAACACTGCACTTAGTATGCACTGTAGCAAATGTAATGTGTGATATTGGCTGTGTGTGTGGGGGGGGGGGGGGGGGTTATGGGGTATTTAGCTGTGGTGTGTATATACCACGGGTCAAAATGCCACG
>JAODUE010000670.1:0-13083 GCA_027564755.1 Amblyopsis hoosieri
GACAACACAGCCCTCAGGTTCATAGGGGCACCCAAACCTCTCCACCACGATAAGGTGATGGTTCCCGGAGAGGTAAGTGGTATAGCCTACTGTAAATAACAATAGCCTATATTATTCACACAGAATATGTTGTAATAGGTTTTATTCAATTGCACATCGTACTACACCATACAATATATATATCTTAATCTACAAGACACAATACATGATGTCAGTTCATAAAACCAAAACACAAGTTCCAAGGAATTGGCATTCTTTTGGAGGGTGTGTAGGCTAAGTTAAATAAGCATACCCATTACAGCAAAAAATAATTTACAGAAGTGAAACTCACTTATTTTTCTCACTTTGACATATTCTGTATATTATAATTAGCCTAAACCCATATATTACAAAAAATATAACAATAGTTACAAATGTATTGTTAGCAATCGCCTTTCTGGCCCATTTGTAGAGAATCCAGCATATTACAATGTTGTGCACATTCACTGTAAACACCATTAAGAATAGACTAATCTAATCGGTTTACAGCACTAAAAATACCCACCAGTCCTTGACTCTTGCATTCTTAACACAGTAAAGTATAATTTCATGACTCGATGCTCAGTAGTAACTGCCAGCAGGAGCTCTTGACCAATCAAATGGAGATATTTTTAAAAGTCACTTCTTAGTTTGTTCTTTAGGTTTATTTTTGTTGTTGTTTTTAATCATCCAATGGATAAGAAAACACCCACCATTTTCAGCAGTTGGCACAATTGGAACTAATAAGAAAACTTTAAATACAACCAAGAATAATTATTAAATAAACACATGAATTATCTAATATACATCACAAAACAGGCACTTAAAATAACTAAATGTTTCAAGACATAACTTAAATACAATCCAACATAAAGAGGAAAAGGAACTCCATTAGCCACCTACAGTATGGAAGTGTGCATTGTATTGTCATCTAGGTTCATTTCACAGCAGCATCTTGATTTTCAGAGCCAAACACTTCACCATCCACACTTTAGAACAATAGAAGACAACACATGGTTAATGCAAATTAAAACACTGGTCACAGAAAATAAATACATAACATTGTGAATAAAGATAACAAATTAAAGCACAACATAAATCTGTAACTTTTCATTTAAAACCTCATCAAGCTGATCTGAAGTGCCCCCCCCCCCACTACTCCCAAGACATTAGGATTCAAACATGCACCTATTGCAGAGATCACTGTAGTTTCAGAAGAAGACCTGTGTGCATATGAATCAAGTATTAACAATGATTTAAAGCAGGTGTGACATGCAGCACACTGGCTTACTGTAAATAGACGGAGCACAAAAAAACTAAATGCATCCACACTAATACAATATCCTGTCTTTTGGTAACACTTGTCAATGTTAATATTTATCCTATCTGCTGGACAATCTCATTCTCATCAGGTAGGTTGTAGGGATTTACAATCACATTACAGTATGTCCATGTCATGGACATATCAGAAAAGCCTTCAACATTTGTTTAATAACTGTAGTGATGCTGGGAGTCCAAGTGAAGGTGTCATGGTGCATGTATGCACACGTTGCATGAGGTCATCTGCTGTGATGCCAACAGGTGAATGTGTCAATAGCACTAATGCACTCCACATCAGACATCGTCAAAGATTCTGCTCCGCGACGACGACATGGAGAGGTATCTTCCTCCGGAGTGCCTAGGACACAAACACAGTACATGCCTTAAGAAAGGGTTGTACTCCTCTCTACGTCCCCCACACGCATCTTAGATTTACACTGTTCTCTACCCCTCCCCAACAGCCACATGCATTACATTTTGTGTCATTACAAAAGTCTGGGTTTCTGGGCAGATCTATACCTGGTGGAGTCTGCCTCCAGGGGGTCATCTGTGAGAGCCTCAGCATTGAAGTCTAATGGTTCTGCATCCTGGAGAAGCTCAATACAGTCTCTTTCTGCTCGAGCCCCAGTACGAGAATACTTGGCCTCTGTTTAACAGTCAACATACACTGCCATTAAAAATAAGTCATCTTGATGTGTGCTTCTACGGCAGCGTATTGCTGCCATGTCAGAAAGGGAAAAAAATGGATCAGTATCTCGTTATAAAGTTCAAAGTTTCACATTAGAACGTGATCGAATAGTTTCACGTTATAACGTCATAAGACAGTTTCATGTTACAACATGAGAACGTTCCATGTTATGTAGCCTACAGTAAATGATCCTGCTGTGAACTGAGGTTTTACAATAACCTTTTGCAATGTAGTGGCATCACGTGGCCCAAAACACGCCAGATACCTTTGAGATCTCTACCATTGCCTTAATATTAGATAAAACAGGATACATCCGACTGGAGCTGCACCAGGCAACAGTGCTCCCCCCTCCCGCTCACCTTTTGTCCAGTAAAAGGACGAACAGCAGAGAGGAACCACCAGCCTGCAGCCTCACATCAACATGTGCATTCTGCACCTGTCCTGGTCTGTGTGTGGGGTTAGCCTGCACTGCACTTGATACCTGAATGAAACTGGCTGTTCTAGTGTGGCAGCAATACGCTCCTGTAGGCTTCAGGCTACAAAACGACAACTAATAGGATGATGATCTGGATAGCAAGGATATTGAAATATTCTACGGGGACAGTTAAGCTGCTTTTTAAGAATGTAGAATTTGCTTATTTAGGCGAAAGTGGGCCTGTGTCGGACAACTGACCATAACATCAGAGACGACTTTGATAACATCCATACATCCAATATTGTGTCATTAACAATATTGTGAGACATCAGAAAAAAGCAAGATTTAGCTACCTGATGGTTTCAGTTTCTCATTTAAATTAAGTACTAGTACATATCAGAATAAAGATGAAGTTCAACTATTCAGGCAGTAAACGCCTATTTTGCTTTGGACGAATGAGAACAGTATAGTAGCTATCAGGTAGACTGTAGACAGGCTACTACATTCTTCTGGTTACTGACTGACAACTATTAGGTTAAAAACAGATACAGTATAGTCATTATTGTCACATCCCTAACTGCAGCAGCACCCTCTTCTGGCCCTGCTGTGCAAAGGCGGTCTACGTCGCCGGTGTACTAGCTACCACTGCCTGGCTCACCACTGTTAACCACCAGCTGCACCTCATTTGTTATCAGGCAGAACCCATATGTACTGCCTGCTTTCCTTTATCCTCTTGTTGAGTATTGTTTGTCAGTGCCACTGCTTCTGCAGTGTGATTTCTTTGTAAATTAGAACCTTCCTTCATTTTATCTCTGCAACTGGTTTCTGCCACCTCCACTACACCGTGACAATTATAGTATTACCTTATGACAAATGTGTATCGCTGTCCCGTGATTCTGCATCCAAATCCATAGCATAGTTTAGTTTTTCCACATGGCTTCAGTAAATGTAAAAATCTGCAGGCTACATCCAGTCTGTCTAGGTAGAATATAGCTGTCTATGCTGCCTACATGTCCCAGAACTACATCCCTGTGACATTTTCACAATTGATACACATTTAAAGTGAACAGATTTAATGGAGAGACTGATTCCAGTTGAAGTGATTCTTGTTTATCTGACATACTGTGGCGCATAGCAACATCTCTGCCTTTTGATTAGTCAGATTGCCTGTCAATCAAACTCTGGTGAAAGGTCAACTACAACCATTAACTTTACTATATCTGTTTGCTGTATACTCACGTCTGTTAGCATTAGAGCTCACAGTATCAGAATAATTGGTCTCCTTCATTTCAGACTGAGTGTTTCTGTTCCGGGCAGAGGAATCATCTCTGGAGTTGCCATAGCGCTCCTTCCATTCCTAAAATACACATTGCAACCCCACGTTTGTCTGTTATTGTTATTTGTATTACTACTATAAAAATACACCTGACCCAGGTTAAGAAACACTGTTTTAAGCTACCATTTGAACATCTGTTCAATGTCAGATCTACATCAGTTCAATGTCAGAACTACATCAGTTCAATGGCAGAACTACATCAGTTCAATGACAGAACTACATCATGTGAACTACAAGATGCTAGGATACTCACTCTCCGTCTGTTCTCTCCATCTTCAATCCTTTGTCGTTTTCTTTTCTCTATTAAAACAAAGAAAATAATATCCTTGTGTGACAATTTATAGCTAAATTACCCACGCTGTTACAGCAACACTTAAAACACATTACAAACTACAGTATATTAAACAGCTAAATAAGATTATTTAACAGTCCAAGAGTTTATGTATGATCTTGAGTACTGACCTCGTCTGATAAGCTCTTTGCCCTCATCAATGAGGTCAGAGGTCATTTCACTGTCACCAACAAACTGCTGGAAGCCCAGAAGGTTAAGACAACGGGTCCCCAAGCTGAGGAAAGAGTTAATTACTTCTACCAGCTAATGGATTGTAGAGTCAGTCAGGTCTTTGGGATAATTGGCAGTTTAGATCTCTTCTGAGGCAGGCTGTCATTTACAGTTTGTAATGTCACATCAGACAAATAAAACATGGGAAAATATGAGCCTAATTCTCTGTATCAAACAATGGACTACAAATCAAGCATGTTTTCCAACTGTTCCAAATGGCTGCTGTCCATGAGAATAATCCGGATCTTCCATTTCAAATTCTTGAAGAAACAATGACAAACCTCAATGATACATTCTCTGATCCTTGAGATGGGGACCCTGGTGGAGTTAATAGTTCAATCCTTTATACAGCTTCAGTATTGTTTACAATGTTACTTACCTAAAGTAGGTAGCAATACAGAGTATTACTATCAGCATTGGGTAGTAGATATAGAAGCCATTAGCAATAAACGACAGCACACGCATTGACCCCATTATCTGGAGAGAAACAAAACGCCACAAGTACTGATAAGAGCTCCAAAAGGTGCTCTGAAAGTAGCACATAGCTGCAGTATTGACTTACAGAGGTATACGCAGTCTGCTCTTTCTGCTGGTGGGAGATGGCAGAGTCCATGTGGATCAGTCCCAGAAAGTTCAGACACAGCGGAGGAGTCAGACGACAGAACAACCTGCAGAGAGGAACACAATCACAATGTGGTTCTCTCTCACGTGCGTGCACGCACATACACACACGCATGCACACTTACATGCCACTGAACTGCAGGCTGTAAGCGTCAGTTTGGTGGTGAGAGGCAAGATAGTAGTAGTTGAACACCCTTATGCGGAACACAGTGGAGTAAACGCAGGTACAGAGGAAAAAGATTGTGATGAAGCACGCCATCTATTGGAGAGAACGGATACCACTGAAGAAATGTAATTGCTTGTGCAGGCTAGGCCAGTAAGACATTTCCCACCTGACAATAAAGTATTTGAACCACCAAACTAAAACAGTTGCAGTACCCACTAAACTATGTATGCATGTACCAAACTAAAGCAATATGTACATAGTGTAACTGAATGGATATTACTTCTACATTTTATCTTTTTTTTTTTTTATATGGCTGGGTATACTCTCACTGGCTGTGAGAGTATACCCATAGAACAGTGACATACTATTATGGTATTACTAGCCCGTACTTAATTATTTAGCGTCTTTGCTGCCATCTGTCTCACCTCTATGTACAGGTAGTTATAGTCTCTCTCCGCTAGCTGGATGAACACAGCGAACAGTGACAGAACAGGCCTGGTGCTGAAGAACGTGCATTCAGACCACACCACAGCCACGGAGAACAGAGACAGGATCACCGCTAGCAGTCGATAGAACCACTGCCTCAGGAGACACTCCCAGTACCACTCTGATAGATCACACACACACATACACACACACACACATAGAAGAGCAAATATGAACATACAGACATTATATATTGCATATGTATTATGCTTATTAACATGCAGACCAATAATTTCAAGATTTGTGGAGACATCTCAAAATACACTATATTGCCAAAAGTTTGGGAAGGCCTGCCTTTACATGCACATGAAGGTTAATGACATCCCATTCTTAATCTGTAGGGTTTATTATGGAGTTGGCCCACCCTTTGCAGCTATAACAGTTTTAACTCTTCTGGGAAGGCTGTCCACAAGGTTAAGGAGTATGTTCATGGGCATTTTTGTCCATTCATCTAGACGCGCATTTGTGAGGTCAGGCACAGATGTTGACGAGAAGGCCTGGCTCGCAGTCTCCGCTCTAATTCATCCCAAAGGTGTTCTATCAGGTCGAGGCACTGAGCTAATCCGAAGACCATACAATGTTTGGAGGTCTGTAGCTATTGACTGCAGAAAGTTGGGGACTTCTGCGCACTGTACTTTTATGTAGTGTACCACTTCGTGGCTGAATTTCTGTTGTTCCAAATCGCTTCCACTTTGTAATAATACAACCAACAGTTGACCGTGGAATATTTAGTAGTGAGGACATTTCAGGAATAGACAGGTTGCAACATATAACAGTACCACACTTTAATTCAGTGAGTTCCTGAGAGCAAACCATTCTTTCACAGCAAGCAATTTGCATGCCCAGGTGCTTGCTTTTATACACATGTGGCCATGGAAGGGATTGGAACACCTGCATTCAATGATTTGGAGGGGTGTCTCAATACTTTTGGCAATATAGTGTATAATACCAGGTTCAATATAATTTGTCTGAATAGAAATGAAAATTTAAACACGCCAAAGAAAATTCCCAGATATTCCATGATACGGCAAAAACAATTATAAAATTCCCTGACTTTCAATATCTGGAATAGACTTTTTAAAATGTCATAATATTCCAGAAATTCCATGACCAGTGGGAACCCTGTAAAACCACATGGAACTTTTGTCCAGTTGCATTTAAAAACAGAACATTAAGAGAGGGTTCAGGGGTCTCGCAAGGGCAAGACTTATTATACTATCATATAAAATTCCTGGGAACATCTAAAAAATTATTTGAATTAAATGTCCATTCCAAAACCAATCAAATGCCTTCAAAATGACATTCAAAATATGTGATTCAAACATAAGCGAAAACTCATGCAAGACATTAAAAGTTAGAAATGTTTATCGAAAAACATTACATTTTGGAAATATTAAACAAGAAAATTATTTAAATAATACCTCAAACCTTGCTTGCAGTTGCTAGTTTTGTTTTTACTTGTAGGGACAGTAGTCACATCTACTGTAGCACCACAAGTCTAGTGTACCTTTAAAATCAAGTCCTATGTAACATAGATTAAGGTTTTCCCCCATAATGTGTGTGTGTGGGTTGTCTGAATGGAGCATGCTGTAGGTCAGCAGGTGAGAGGACTGACCTATGGTAGGCGTATACAGGTATCGGGTGAACCAGCCAGGAGGCTCTGACGAGGGAAAGCTGTGGACAAACTGGTGAGTGGAGCTGGTCTCGTTCTTTGAGACATCTTCTAAATGGATGGCCTGCTGCAGAAGGATCTGCCACTGCACACGGGTCCTATTGTGTCGCTGCACTGCGTAGATCGCCTGAGCGGGTATACACACACACACACACACACACACACACACACGTGTGCGTGCATTCAGACATGTTATGATGTGATGCACACATACAACTATGGTGTTGAGGTAAGGAACTGGGCTCTCCTCTGACCTGTTTGTGGAGTTTCACCAGACTCTTCTCACTTGGGTAGGTGTTCTGTTTGTCATCAAAGTCTTCATAATCGTCCATATTCCTGCCCATCTTCTCTTGGTAATCCACAGGGCACTATGGATCAAAGTCCCACAAATAACTTGACTTGTCATGTACGCATCCTTATTTCTATTTACACTAATTGGTCTTGCTATAAAGTTACTTACTTTTCGAAGAATAGTGTCAATGTACTTTCTCAGTGGGTGGTTATACTTGATGGATTCACTGACTTTTCTCACCTCCTGGTGCAAAACAGTGGTGTGTTCAGAATTGGCGAGCATAGCGAATGTTTGCGAATGTTTGCAAACATATTTAAACAGTTTTCCATTTGCTTTGTGTTCGCCGCAAACTTTTGCGAACAAAAGCAAAACGGTTTGAGGAGGTAGTTATCGGCGAACACACATTGATGCTAGACGAAGGGTAACCGTTTAAATTTAATAGTTTTGGAATGTTTACGCAAATCATTCAAAATTCAAGTTCAAAGCAAACATGTCAATTCTGAACACACCTCAGGAAAAGGTTTATATCAGATATCAGATCATTTTTCATGCCAAGGACCCCTTGACACACTCAAAGGGACCCCCTATCATATATGGTATAAAATGTTAGTTGCCAGGCCAACAATAATGTGTAGGACGGCCTATAGTGCCATGTGTAAAAGTAGGCCTCTAACTAAGCCATTAAAATAATTATTGACATATACAGTATATACTGAAAGCACAGGTAGTATTTATGTTAATGTATATTTTCTGATTAATTACCTTTTAATTATTGGATGAAAATAAGTTTGGGATCAAAAAATTTGGAGTACATCCTGCAGTACATCTGAGGATCCCCTGTTGAATATCTCTGGTTAATTTACAGTTGTATATGCGATCTGAGCAGCTGAAAACACGCTCAAGCATATGCCCTGGCGTGGCTTTAATAGGTTTTATGCATTCAAAGACCTTTGATAAAAAACAGACGTCACTTCTAATTGAGCCTCGCTCTTATTTGACTAAATGTGTAGTCACCGTTTACACCACAAGTAAAAGGGACTGCATCAATTTGGGACGGCTTTTAATTTAACTTTAGTCTTCACCTCCATGACATCCTCTAGGTTCTCTTCAGCATCTGCCTTCTCTGTCATCAGCTTAGCTGCCTTGAAGTAAGTCTTAATGAGGAGATGTCCACGTTTAGATGCATTCCAGTAGGAGCGAGGGATCTCCACCAGCCCATAACCAAGCAACAGCACTAGCAGGAAAAGACCCCAGGTGTTGGCTGCTGTAATGCCAATGGTCTGGAGCTCATACCTGGTGGCCCAAACCAAATCAAATATCATGCACTGACTGATTACTGCACAATACTGCAAACAACCCCTGTGGCTACCATTCAACATGCAACATTTAACGCCCTTACCACGAGAGATGCCACTGTGGATGAACCGCCACGTATATCAGCAGCGAGCCAAAGATGAGCAGGTATGTTCCGTAATAGATGGCGTTCTCAATCAGCGCCGTCTTAATCTTCCCAGTGATGGTAAAGCCGCCAGAGCGAGCGTACGACTGCATGAACGGCAGCAGCAGCCTGGGAGATGGGTTCAACATAGGTTATGTATGGTTGAACAACGCACCACTGGGGCTTATATGCCTAGTCATCGTCTGTTCAGCCATGATGGAAATACAGTATATGAATCTGTCCTTCTCCAGATAAGCAATCTATCCTTCTACAGCAATCCCCAGTGACGATAAAATAAAGAAAGATTCATTCATCTTCAAAAGCACCTGAACATACTTCATCCTATCAACCTATACTCTCAAATATCTAGTGAATATGTTATTATAATAATTACCAATCAACAATGCAAAAGAGAAAACAATGTTTAATCATTTCTTAGTACAATGTTTTCAAGGATATATTTCTACTCACCATGTCAAGCACTGAGATGTCCAGTACACCACTCTCCAGAAGACAGGCATAATCCCAGTAGGAATGTAGCTCCATGGTTTATAGCATGGCTTCGGAACTCTACAAAAGGGGTACGGTAGCATGAATAATAACTGATCATACTGAAAGTAATTAAGACTTAATTGGGCCTAGGGGGGAAGCGAATGTACAAAGAACAATATAAGATAGGGCAGCCAATATTAACTTTTTATTAGATTAAGCCATAGGTATATACTGCAATGTACAATATACACTGCAATGTACAATATACACATTACATTATATTGTAATTTTCACATTATAGTAGGACAACTGACATGGTTGGAATTTAGGAAACAATACGATTATTTGTGATCTTTGATCAAAATAAGGCATGACCTGGAACCTGCCATATCTGTCAGTGGTCTGGTTACACCCAATACGGGTATTATAGAACCAACTAGATGTATTGTCGTGCACCAGGACTAAAATTTATGCCTAGTACACACTACACGACTTTAGCCCAGTGTTTGGATAGTTTTTTCCCCAGCTCAGAGGGGAATCACAGCTCAATCCCGTGAGCGATGATCGTGTAGTGTGAACTGATTACAATGCAAGTTAAGAGTGTCGCTGACTTGTCAGCGATGCGTTGCAAGGCCCGACTGGATATACAGCAAGTTAAATATCTGAAACTGTCGGGGGAGTCCAAATCCTGTAGGGTAAACTGTGTTGTGACTGGTAATGACAGCAGCGCAGCGATTGCCTACAGTCAATGAGAGTAGTACAAGGACGAGATGAAAACAAGGGAGAGGAGTAATATCCATTGTAAACATTTGAACTGCTTGAAGAAACACATATACCTCCCTTCGACATTTTTATGACTTTCAACAATTTTAACCACATCAGTGGTGGGTAATGTGATTGAATTAATATGTTGAGAAATGTACCGGCTCCTTGTTAACAAGGTGCAAACGCTACTACAGAAGGATAGGTATATGTTACGTCCTGTTTGTAAAATATGCCTATTCTATAGCTCAGTCAATCTCCAAGCTCCAGTTTGACTTTGTCACGTGAAACATCTTGTAATGTGTGACTCCCTGTTGCCATCAATCATGTAGTGTGAATCACACAACAACATTACAACATCAAAACAACAGTCACAATGCCAAAGTGTATGCTGCACATCAATCTGAGGAAAGTTGTGTAGTGTGAACTCAGCATTAGACTGCTGCAGGGTACAGCATAACACACTGACCTTTGTGTTGGTTTGACAGAAGTGTTTCCCAATGTTTGATTGGTTGGCAATGGACTGAGAGTGGTGAAAGATGCATGGTCTTTCCTGCATTGGTTGTAGATTGTCTGTAAGAGCAATATTTAGTATGGATAAATACATTTGCACAGACACACATACACACACACAATACAAGTAAGATGCACATCAAATATTGTAGTATGTTCAGTGATTACTGACAGTGCTGACATCCAGAGGCAGGATAAAGACGATCAGGAAACACAGGTACCAGGCCAAAAGCGTGCCAAACAGCACCATACGTTGCTGCTTTCGGAAGTCTCCATAGCGATGCAGTAGGAACAACGCCAGAAAAAAGACTACCACTATCTCGATGCCCAACGCCGCCCCACTCATCCCGCTGGTCACTCCGCAGTTATCTGTAACTGACAATTACAATGAGCTGTATGTCTGTTGTCACCATGGCAGTTAACAAGACCAAAAATACTAATTTGCTTATGCTGATGCCTTGGTACGGTAATAATGAGTGCATTTTCCAAGCATTGCCATTAATTAATGTCCATTAATTAATGGCAATGACATGAGACAGGGGGGGGGGGGGTTGCTGGGTATCATGTCAGTAGAAATAAATGTTATGTAGACTGCTGTAGGGCTACCGTACCGGTGTTGTGCCAAAAAGTGATTTCCTGACATAAAGTGATTTTGCGCGCTCCCGCGGAAGGCAGCCTGTTAAAGATGAATCGTTATAGTCTACAGCTGCTTTTTTCTTGATCGGTAAATCAAAACGTGCTAATTAACCCGAGTTATTGTCTACGATAATAGCAAAGGTGTGTCTTTGTGACACTTATGATTCTTGTAAAAAAATAGTGGCCATATAAATGTTTGTAGTTTTATAATAATTCATGACGATTTATATAGGCAATGTGCTACTATTTACGAAGTTTGTGTGTGTGGTATGTAGACGTGTAATATCATTGTTTATATTTCAAACAAATTTACTAATGGATTATATATCAAATTAATAAAATATATATTTTGCAATTAATCTTCTGACTGCATTATTTTACCTACTTATGTGCCTTATCATATAAATAACCAATTCAGTCTTTTTTACCAGTTGAAATCATAAATACCTACATTTAAGAAAGCAGCTGTAGACTATAGAGATTCAGTTTTAACAGGCTGCCGTCCGCGGGAGCGCGCAAAATCACTTTCTGTCCGGAAATAACTTTTTGGCACAACACCGGTAATCTATTACCCAAAATAAGTGATAGAAAAATAAAATTTTGTGATCGCCACATCCATTCGTAGACGTAAAATTAATTATTGGATATTTATGAGAAACGTTTCTACATGTTACGTAATAAAAAAACTATAGCGAATAAACGTAATTCAACAAACTAACGATAGTAGCCTAGTTATTAACATTACCTGCAATTTAGTACCGTAGCGGTACGGTACTCGTAATTCTACTATTGATCGCTTATAATGTGTGATATATTGGTATGCATCTAAACAAATGAGTGAGCCTGATTTTTGTTTTCAGGACCACATCATGGATGCGTTGACAATACAGACTACATGTATCTGTTCCAGAACACACCGTAGTCTACGCCCATATAACCTGTGAAGTACGGTAATAGCTAGCCAACACTTCAGTACACAACAAAATATTATTCACTATATTTGTCATGTTGTTTCTTACGGTCTTATCGCGTCCTTCAATGTAAAACAAGGCTTTAATATTTCCCAACTGCTTGTATATTTCTAACAGTACTATGGTTTACCATAACAGCATAACACTACATCACTTCTCTGGCATTGCTAGCTAGCTATTAGCCGACCACATCCTGGTTTTCCGTAGTACAATAAAATGCTGGCGTTCGTCACATCCTATGAGATTTCTTACAAATTGCACTTTTTTTAAACACATTGTACAAAAACATTGTACATTTTAAAAATAACCAATAGACAAGTATAGTATAAAGAAGTAACATTTTTTGTTGTAATAAAATACCAATATTGACAGGATAGGAATAATAATTAGTCTAATGTTAAGCATATACGTAGCCTATCGTCCCACCATATTGGAATAATTTAAAGTGTTCAAATACAAGTGAAGTAGGCTACATCACCTGTATTATAATATCATAAATAAAAAAAACTCATTATAACCTATAGAACAAACTCGAGCTAAAACATGTCCAGTATAGTTCTATGATTGTGACTCAGCACCCTAGCCTGGCTCTATGGAAGTCCATAGAGGACTAAATTCAAATGCAATCCCAAATAGCATTTTAATTGTCAAACAATTCCACGCTTTATAGTGGACTTAATTCAAATGAAAATGCA
>JAODUE010000671.1:1574-13081 GCA_027564755.1 Amblyopsis hoosieri
ATTGTGTTACAGAGTACAACATCTGTTCTATTGTGTTACAGAGAGATCAACAACATCTGTTCTATTGTGTTACAGAGAGTAGATCAACATCTGTTCTATTGTGTTACAGAGAGATCAACATCTGTTCTATTGTGTTACAGAGAGTAGAACATCTGTTCTATTGTTCTATTGTGTTACAGAGAGTAGAACATCTGTTCTATTGTGTTACAGAGAGTAGAACACCTGTTCTATTGTGTTACAGAGTAGAACAACATCTGTTCTGTTGTGTTACAGAGAGTAGAACAACAACATCTGTTCTGTTGTGTTATAGACAGTAGAACATCTGCTCTATTGTGTTACAGAGAGTAGAACATCTGTTCGATTGTGTTACAGAGAGATCAACAACATCTGTTCTATTGTGTTACAGAGAGTAGAACAACTAGTGTTACAGAGAGTAGAAAAACATCTGTTCTATTGTGTTACAGAGAGTAGAACAGCAACATCTGGTGGAAATGGTACTCTCAAGATTAAAAAAGCAGTTCAGAAACATGTCACTTCAATAATATTACAGCATTAGCTAAAAGCATGACCTTATTTTATGGCATTGCATATTATCTGTGTCATTGCTTGTAATTTTGAATTTGAGCTTATTGTAGACAAGTCCATGTCCCCATTATAAAACTACTCTATCTGCTGAAATTTAACCTATTTTATAATCTGTATATTGTCTATGTTGCAGAAACAACTGGTTCTTATATGTGAGTATTCAAACCTCTCAACAATGTGTACTGCCTATAAAAATTGTGTTTTGTCACAGAATACAGTTTTGTACCACAACATTATATTCTTGTCAAAAGTCAGCTGATAGTTTAACCTTGTTATTTACATCAGGACAATGTCGACGTCTAAACAAGAACAAAAGTAAGTAAAAGGCAAATAAACAAAGCTAAAAGGATATATATAAAGACTGAAATAAATGTTTGTCCTTGACACAGAGCCCAAGACAAAAAGCGACAGCCAGCAATCCGGATTGGGTTCTTTCAGTTGGTAAAATAATATTCCTTTGCATTTGTGCCGATGCTTGCCTTGACTGCTGTAAATTGGGGAAACTCAAGAGAGAATCATGCCACAACCACACCTGTTGACTGGCTTGCACATCTTTCTACATCTTCTCTTTACAGTCTCACACACACATCCATATTGAGTTGCGTTTCAAAACACTAAGCACTGGGAGAAAAGTGTCATTCGCTATATTGCACTCACGTTAAGTTCCAGAACTTAACTCATGGCACATGGCATAACTACTGCAAGTTATAGATCACAGATCAAGAAAGTCTAATTTACTTGTAATGTTTTTAACTTAATATTATTGTAGGAAAACACCTGCGTGTCCGTGTAAGGATGGGACGATATATGATAATATCGTTTATTGCTATAAACATACAGATGACTATAATTCCATCGTGGTTAATGTCCATTATCGGGACAATCACGAATATCTTCAAGAGTGACTTGAGAAAAGCTGCATAGCTCACTTGTACATTCAAATTGTATTGATTTCCTTATTTATTTATTATCTCACATCTTTCCAGTCAATCATTGCATCTTTTTATCTTCCACATAAAAAGGTTAAATTGGATGTGTTTCCAATATAGGAACAAAACAAAAATAATCACACAAAATATACACAATAAAGACATTTGTTTTTATGTAGGAAAGCGATTCCAGTATGTTAGTGCCCTCTTAAAGAGTTTTTAAGCATATGTCAATGATTATCTGGATAATGTCGTCTAATAATATCGTCTATCGTCGTTATTTTGTCCAGTATAATTGTGACTGAACAAATTTTTAATTTTTTTTTCATATCGTCCCATGCCAGTTTCGCTTTGCCAGTTGTAAGCAGATCCTGATGATGATTGCGGGCAGTGTGTGCGCGGTTCTCCACGGCTCGGCCAATCCGCTGATGCTGCTGGTGTTCGGCCTGCTCACCGACACCTTCATCGACTACGACATCGAGCTGAACGAGTTGAGGGACGACAGGAAGGTGTGCGTGAACAACACCATCCAGTGGAAGCGGAACTACACCGCTGCGCTCACCGATCACACGTCCTCCTCCAACTGGTCCTACTGGGACTTCTCCAATCACTCGGGCTTAGACGTTCTCACGCCCCTGGAGGGAAGATCGTGTGGGTGAGTGCTATTATAAAAAAATATAAAAATTATTTTTTCAATGCGCACAGAGAACGGTAAGCTAGCAAAATGCAAGGAGATATTAGGCGAATTTGACAACGTGTATTAATTTAGCATTTAGCATGCAATCACTGATACCTTCCTTGTGATTGGTCCTTTTGAGTCAATTGACCTTGGCAGATATACTGCACAGTGTAAATGACCAATACCTGTAACCTGTAGGTTTTTAAAATGCTTTTAGGTTGTGATTTGGAACACCAAATTAAAAGAGTACAATGCACATGTATAATGTACTGATTTGTTTTACTGTACATGTCTTGTATATTTGTATATACTGTACATCTGTACATCATTGTATGTGTTCTGATCCCTAGGCTTCTGGACATCGAATATGAGATGACCAATTTCGCGTACTATTATGTCGGCATTGGAGCAGCTGTGTTCGTGCTGGGTTACTTTCAGGTAGCAGCCAGGTTCAAGTCAATATATAATGTGTATTATTCTACACAGGGTTGGGCAGGTTACTTTTTAAATAGTAATCCGTTGCAGTTCCTAGTTACCATACTAAAATTTTAAACTGTAATTTAATTGTTTAGCTTCCTAAATGTAGTAACATCATCAATTTCAGTTACTTTTGGATTACTTCACCCTAAAAAAATTTATTTGAAAGTAATAAATCACTGTTTTTTTTTTTTTTTGCTAATCAGTTATCATGTACAGTACTGTACATGTACATGACAGATCTCTCTCTGGGTGACAGAAGGGTTTATAGCATGGCTGATGAATGAGATTTAATAATGGTGTAATATCGGAGCAGGGGAATTATTATTATTATTATTATTATTATTATTATTATTATTATTATCTTAAACAGGGTGATATACAGTTAACAGTGGAACCAGATCACAGGCTTCCCCCCCCAACACTGACAGATCTCTTTCTGGGTGACAGAAGGGTTTGTAGCATGGCTGATGAATGAGATTTAATAATGGTGTAATATCGGAGCAGGGGAATTATTGTTGTTATTATTATTATTATTATTATTATTATTATTATCTTAAACAGGATGATATACAGTTAACAGTGCAACCAGATCACAGGCTTCCCCCCCCAACACTGACAGATCTCTCTCTGGGTGAAGTCGGCAGCCAGACAAATCCAGATCATCAGGAATCTGTACTTTAGCAAGGTGATGCGGATGGAAATAGGATGGTTCGACTGCAACTCAGTGGGGGAGCTCAACACACGCAGGTCTGCGTGAGTGGGGGGGGGGGGCAAATACAGCCTTTCAAAGGAAGTCTTTCAAAATAAAGGTTCAAGGTGCCTGCTCTTGATTATGACGAATCCTTCAAAACATCTAAATGCTAAATGGACTGCATTTATATAGCACTTTTATCCAAAGCACTTTACAGTATTTTGCCTCACCCATTCATGTGATTGCTGCCATGCTAGATCAAAAAAAAAAAAGCGAAAGTTATGCAGATGATTTATGAAGGCAAAGGAATTCTTAACTAAATATTTCAAATATTTAGTTAAGAATTCCGTTAGTTAAAAGGTGGAGTCAGGGATTTTGAGGGAAAATTTAGATTTTTGAACTCGATCAAAACAAAAACACCTCTTCCTCCAATGCCATAGGGTGCTCCCTCAGAAGCCCTGCCCCCTTCAATGCCATAGGGTGCTCCCTCAGAAGCCCCGCCCCCCCAACACACCTGATTATTTCTTCAAGCGCACACACAGAACGGGCATAGCGAACCGTAAGGAGATATTCTCTGAATTTGACAAAGTGTATTTGATTGCGCTCGCTGACTCCACCTTTTTAAAGAAGGTAATATCAAACCTACAGGCACAGAAGTGCAATGGTGACTCTAAATGTATGCTCAGTGGCATACGGAAAGTGGGCGTGGCCTTTTTTAAAGTACGACTTTTCAACAAACCAGCAAGTCAGCCAGCCACATGTATGAAGCACATGTCCCCGTGAGTGACGGGTGCATCTGCCCGTCCAGACGGTAGTGCGATCAGCAGGGCTACATAAATAAACGTGACCCGAGTCTGCTTTTCGCAGTGACATCAACAAGATCAACGACGCCATCGCCGACCAGGTCAGCATCTTCATTCAGAGGTTCACCACCTTCGTGTGTGGCTTCTGCCTGGGCTTCGTGAAGGGCTGGAAGCTGACGCTGGTCATCGTTGCCGCCAGCCCTCTGATTGGCTTCGGGGCGGGGCTGATGGCCCTGGTGAGGCCCTGGTACCTCCCGCATTCCCTCTCCATCCCTCCCTCCCCTAGCTCTCCTTCTCCCCCCCCATATTCTCTATCCCATCTCAGCTTCCCGCTCCATCCCTAACTTGTTTCTCCCCCCCATCCTCCCCAGTATTAATGTCCCTCACTGGGTGTCCCTCTCTGGGTGTGTCCCTCTCTGGGTGTCCCTCACTTGGTGTGTCTCTGGATGTGTCCCTCTCTGGGTGTGTCCCTCTCTGGGTGTGTCCCTCACTGGGTGTGTCTCTGGGTGTGTCCCTCTCTGGGTGTGTCTCTGGGTGTCCCTCACTGGATGTGTCCCTCACTGGGTGTGTCTCTGGCTGCAGTTTGTGGCCAAGCTGACAGGCATGGAGCTGCAGGCGTACGGCAAGGCTGGAGCCGTGGCGGACGAGGTCCTGTCCTCCATCAGGACGGTGGCAGCCTTCGGGGGGGAGAAGAAGGAGGTGGAGAGGTACGTTCTAGTGTCCTGACGTTCCTGGTGGTGGTTTCCCAATGAACAATATTGGTGTAACTAAGATATTAGCTGGAAAGAAAAAAATTTTTATATGCCTAGAACACTCATTTGTGAGCTTAGTAGGACACCCATCTGGAGTGGGCTTCAGCCTATCACACATGCACGTCTGCGCGAACAGAACATTTTGGAGGTGCAGTCCGTGCAGACTGTATAAGTGTGATGATACTTACGTCACGCGCACAGTCCGCAGACCCCCACGTTCATCTGATTTGGAAAGTATACCTGGGCTTTTGAATTTATCCGGGCGTTTATTTTTTAAACGGGCGACAATCACATTTGCAGTGAGGTGGTTCCAGGCTGATACTCGCTGCGAAATTAAATTGTAGCTTGCAAGATCAGGGTGTCCTCGCAGGGCTATGGATTCCCCCCCCCCCCAATCCCATTTCTTTCAACATCAATTAACTGCATTGACAAATGAGTACTACTGTAAGTGCAGGATAAGACCGTGTTTAGGGTGGGGGTCCCAACACAACCTGTAAGAATACGCTCCTCATCCCCATGCAGGTATGACAAGAACCTGATCTCTGCCCAGATCTGGGGCATCCGGAAGGGCCTGATCATGGGCTTCTTCACGGGCTACACGTGGTTCGTCATCTTCCTGTGCTATGCCCTGGCCTTCTGGTACGGCTCCACGCTGGTGGTGGACACCAAGGAGTACACCCCCGGAACACTCCTGCAGGTACACGGGACGCACAGGCCGCTTGCTAAATGAAAGTGTACCTGAATTATGTGTTTGTTTTGGTGTAAACGGGTGTTTAATATGACAAAATTCCCGGGTTTATAAAGATCTGGATTTTAAGGTCTGAATATAGCTCTACACGTCATATCTGTTGCAAATCTCCTTGGACTTGGCTGGTTTCCAACAGTAGTCCTCAGCCACTCGTGCGTCATCACATTTAAATATAAACGTTAAATGTTAATGAGGCCCCTCACTCCGCTCATTGACTACGTTTTAGCGTTTTTCAAAGTTCAGTAGGTCAGGCTCAGAGCTGGGGGGCAGTTACACTTTAAGGTGTGCTAAGGTTTTGCGGTACTTTAAACAACAGCTTAAAACACAAACAGCTTCAAACAGCTACTCAGCCAAGTTACCACCAGATGCTATACAACTTTCTGCCACTAGATGTCACACTAAGCGCACCAGCTTCTCAGACCAAAACAAATGCTCCATGGCCCCCCAACACACACACACACACGCCACAACACACACAGAGGAAGTGTGAAGGCATTCCCTGCTCAGGACACAATAACTCCACTATTTATTTACATAGGAAATAGTTGTTTGCTACTATAATAATGTTTAAAATCTCATATAGACCACCTTTTATTTATATAAATATATTGTATAATACACTATGTTTCTGTTGAATTTAAAACCTTTGAACTACTCCCCAATTGTACTCTACCAGGTGTTCTTTGGCGTTCTAATAGCAGCCATGAGCCTTGGCCAGGCTTCTCCGTGTCTGGAAGCGTTCGCCTCGGGCCGCGGGGCTGCCACCATCATCTTCGAGACCATCGACAAGGTGAGAACGCTAGAGCCAGAGATACTGGAAGAATGACAAAGATGAGGCACTGTAATGCATTTCACTGGAAGCAAAAATGAAACGCTTCCCGCCTCTTTAGTGGGCGTGTCGCTAACAGCAGTTTGCTGTGGAGACTGACGTAGGCAGCAGCCAGACAGCTACATCTACCATGCATGGCCTGAAACAAAAGTACATTCACCTCCAAACAGTTTGCTGCAGAAATACTGTTGTGGCTTCAGATTGATCGTACTTGGGAATTAATGTAATATACTCTAAATTAACACTCCCAGAGGGAATGGGAATTAATGTTATATACTCTAAATATCCATTAACACTCCCAGAGAGAAAGGGAATTAATGTTATATACTCTAAATATCCATTAACACTCCCAGAGAGAATGTGAATTAATACTCTAAATAGCAATTAACACTCCCAGAGACAAATTATGGGCAATAGTATGGTGAAATCCATGGATCTCCCCGTTGTATGTATCATCCCCATGTAATGCTGGGCCATTCTGGTCTGCATAAAGGGTGAGAAGTCACTCCCTTCCAAAAATCTAATACGGAAGGTCCGTCCATTCGTTGCACCCTCTCTGGTAAATTCCATTCTCTCAAGTTGTAGACCCAGATAAGGTATATCCCACAAAAACGCAGATCCCACTTTCCCTTGGGCAACTATGAATACGCACTTTGAATATTGAACGTATTCAATGCTATGCCAACCCGCTGATTTATACGCTAATATTATAAAATGTGTTTTCCCCCAGGAGCCAGAGATCGACTGTTTCTCAGAGGCTGGATACAAACTTGACAAGGTCAAAGGAGACATTGAGTTTCACAACGTGACCTTCCATTACCCTGCAAGACCAGAAGTCAAGGTGCTGTTAACTGTTCAATGCGTAGTTAATATTACCTACAATGGATGTAACCACGTTTAGATATCTCAAATAGCACACCCTTTTTTAGCGGTACAGAAAGAGATATTTGATACACTCAAAATATAATATTATTAACAATTATTTACCTATAAAATATAAGTGTTGCTTTTAGCAATCAAAGGAATTTTGTGACTCTGGATCAGCTAAATTGGCTAATAGCAATCAAAATCATCTTGTGGTAGACTCTGGATCAGCTAAATTGGCTTATAACAATCACAGTCCTTTTGTGGTAGATTCTGGACCAGCTAAGTATTGCCGTGAAGTCGGGAGAGACCACCGCCTTCGTCGGTTCCAGCGGAGCTGGGAAGAGCACCGCCATTCAGCTCATCCAGCGCTTCTATGACCCCAAGGAGGGCATGGTACAGTAAAGGCATAGGAAATATGGCAGGCAAGCCAGGCAAGTGCCTGGGGGCCCCGAGCTGGGAGGAACCGCACAACGGCCCCTGAACAATTGTCCAGAACAACTAGTCTGGGGCCCATGCATGTCCGATGCACATAACGTGTTGCAGTTCAAACAAACATATCTTAATCCGAGTCATGTGTATTGGTTCCGTCGCCAAAGATGCTGCACGGATGGAGAAACGAACGTTGTTGTGAAGGGACACATTCACCTCTTTGCCTTGGGCCCCCAGACACTCTTGCATCACCTCTGCCTAGCATGCAGTACAAGTCAATAACTGCTGCAACGCACGACTCAATTAGCAATCTCCTACTTCTATATTTGCTCACACCAGTGAAACCCACTTATCTTTTTCCCCCCCTAAACCTTACAAAAATAGCCCGCCCCAGAGGGTGATGAAAGCCATAATAATCTCCTACATTATTCAGCCAATGGGATCGTAATAGCATCATTTCTCAATATAAGTGAAATTAGACTCTAGAAATGTTTTTTTTCCACCCAGTCTTTTCTCGTTCCTTTCAACTCCTTCTGAAAGCAAATGGCCTCTTCTTCTTGTGGTACGTGGGCTGGCGAGAACCCACATCAAAGCAAATGACTTTAATGCCTTGTACTCCCATACATTTTCAGCACTAACCAGCTCTTTTCAGGTAACCCTGGACGGCCATGACATCAGAGGGCTCAACATCCAATGGCTACGCTCGCTGATCGGGATCGTTGAGCAGGAACCCGTGCTGTTCGCCACGACCATAGCGGAGAACATTCGCTACGGTCGGCCCGGCGTCTCCATGGATGACATCATCAAGGCTGCCAAAGAGGCCAATGCCTACAACTTTATCATGGACCTGCCACAGGTACTGATAAAACCAAAACAAACATACAGAGGATGTTTGTTTCAGATTGTTCTTGGTTTGTGGCAACCCTGTGCTTTAAAGTGTAGCTGCACCCCAGCTCTGAGTCTGACTCCACCTTTAAAGTGTAGCTGCACCCCAGCTCTGAGTCTGACTCCACCTTTAAAGTGTAGCTGCACCCCAGCTCTGAGCCTGATTCCATCTTTAATGTGTAGCTGCACCCCAGCTCTGAGCCTGATTCCATCTTTAATGTGTAGCTGCACCCCAGCTCTGAGCCTGATTCCACCTTTAAAGTGTAACTGCACCCCAGCTCTGAGCCTGACTCCACCCACTGCAACTTTGAAAAATGCTTCAAGGAGCTTCAAGGAGGGGAGGGGCTGAGAGGGGAAACCCCTTTGTTTATGTTGCTATTTACGGAGCCAGGGTTATGTAGAAGTATCAATTATTTCTCCAACATGCACAGAGAACGGTAAACTAGCGAAATGCAAAGAGATATTTGTTGAATTTGACGAAAAGTGTATTATCTTACATTTAGCATTAAATAGCTGACTATGCCTTTAAGTATACTGATGAAAACCAGCCAGGTCCTGGGGTGATTTTTAACAGATATGACGTGTAGTTCTGTTTTCAGCCCATAACATGCAGATTTATATAAAAACTGGAATTTTATCAATATTAACAGCAATGATGTGTCTTATCACAGATCAATCCTATTACTTCTTTTACAGCTCAGAAACACATTTTATGGTGCAGTTACACTTTAATGTAAATACAAAAGACTTGATTTAATAACATACATGGTCCAGGCAGGAATTTTAAATTGTGTTTATGAAAGAGACATTGCATTTTGTTTTCAATCAGCTGACGATTGAGATTATGTTATGGACTATTATGGACAGACTTGACTTTGTGGCCTGCCTGAACTAACTAAAACCCTCTGTGACGTCACCATAGACTGTATATATAAATGGACAGACCCTCTGTGACGTCACCGTAGACTGTATATATAAATGGACCCTCTGTGACGTCACCATAGACTGTATATATAAATTGACAAACCCTCTGTGACGTCACCATAGACTGTACATATAAATGGACAAACCCTCTGTGACGTCACCATAGACTGGAAGAACGGATTTAACAACCGCGCTGTGCTGGCTCTGGCCGTCGCCATCTTTGCAGTACCTCACTCTGCCTGTAGTGCCCCCCCCTCATTCAATATAATGGGATAAATGTATGGCTAATATATTTTTAACTGAGTTATAAAAACGTTCACCTCCTGTACAATTGTCATGAATGGAGAGACTAGCTATAAAGACCAAATTTTGAGTTTGAGTTTTTTGAACTAGGCTGTAAACAGGTTTCTTTTTGCTGGAAAGCTTTTAACATTGCAGTCTGACTGACTCCCTCAAGTGGCCATTCAATGAACTGCAGGTTTTGGCACTTCCGCGTTGTAATCATTTGTGTTTGCCCTCGTCCCCCCCAGAGGTTCGACACGTCGGTGGGGGAGGGCGGGGGTCAGATGAGCGGGGGCCAGAAGCAGCGTATCGCCATCGCCCGAGCCCTGGTGAGGAACCCCAGGATCCTGCTGCTGGACATGGCCACGTCCGCCCTGGACAACGAGAGCGAGGCCGTGGTCCAGGAGGCCCTGGACAAGGTACGGGACGCCATTACGCCACTATATCTGGCGTGTGTAATGATACTCCATTACTCCACCATGTCTTATAGTTGTTTATCTGTAGTTGTTGCTGTATTGTATAGGGCACCTTTTTAAAGGCATAGTAAGTGATTTGTAAGATGAAACACTTTTGTCAGTTTCACCAAATATCTCCTCCGCTATTTTACTGTAAAAGAATCCAGTACTTCTACACAGCCAAGGCTCTCTAACTGGGAGCACAAACAAAGTGGTGCAGACCGCACCACACAACACAATATTTAGCCTTGGCAATTAATTTCCTGTGTGTGTGTGTGTGTGTGTGGGGGGGCTTCTGAGGGAGCACCCTATGACATTGAAGGGAGAGGTGTTTTTAGTTTTGATCGAGTTAAAATGTCAACAAGCTTCATCCAGAGTGACAGATTACACCTTTTATCCCTTCTATAAATCCTAACTACCTAAATACCTTTTAATAAATGCGTGCATGGTCATAACTCTAACCTGTTAATTTCTCCTAATTAACCTGTATAGGCAAAAGTTGAAAATAATAATAATAATAATAATAATAATAATAAATGGAGTTAGTATGTGTTTATCAGGTGCTTTCTAAAGTATTTGTGCTTTTAAGCAAATAGGGGAACCTCTTGGCCGATACACCTTGTTCGCAGGTACGAATGGGGCGCACCACGATTTCTATCGCCCACCGGCTGTCGACAATAAAGAATGCTGACATCATTGTCGGGTTCGAGCACGGCCGGGCTGTGGAGAGAGGCAAGCACGAGGAGCTGTTGGAAAGGCAGGGTGTTTACTTCGCCCTCATGACCCTACAGAGCCAAGGAGACGAGGCTCTCAATGAGAAGGCTCAGCAAAGTACGTCAGTGCCAGAACGGTTCTCAGAACGGATGCTTTGAGTAGTCGGCAAGAAAAATACACGTTTTGTAAATGTTTCATCTTGGAAATATCCCCAAAAGATTTACGACAACCGCATATTTGATGTTTTCTGTTCTTCTGCCCTTCTTATTTGTACTGGCATCAGTGGCTGACCATGAAAAGGAACTTGAAAAGCCAAGACTGTCGAGAGCAGGCAGCTACCGCGACAGTCTAAGGTCAGTGCACACAATAGCCAAGTATTTACATGTTCACGTAGCATTTAAATATATTTATAATCACCCCTACATGGATACATTGTCATATTTACATGTTCACGT
>JAODUE010000672.1:0-13080 GCA_027564755.1 Amblyopsis hoosieri
ATTCCCACCATCCCCAAAACACAAACCACCAGGGACCCCAGACCCGCTCCCCAGCCACCTCAATCTCAGTCAGAGAACGAGCCTACACACAAACATACCCCAGACCCCCAAGGATGTGGCACCAGGAGCGCATCACCGAACACAGACACTGTGCAGGTTACTAAATGGACCAGCTCCCCCCAGCTAAACCCCCATGGAGGTCTTCTGAACCATTCTTAGTCTGGCCCCTTCCCTGAGACCACTTTGCCTTTGGAGACCCTACCAGGAGGCACCAGGCTCCAGACAGCACAGCCCTCAGGTTCATAGGGGCACCCAAATCTCTCCACCACCATAAGGTGATGGTTCCCGGAGAGGCATAATTTTTAATTAATGAGAATTTCATTAAGATATATTGCCGCTCCGTTTACAGTTTAGCAGGAACTTGAATATTACACCAAGAGCACAGGAACTAGTAGCAGAAGTATGTGAGGAAATTAGCCAAAAAACGATGGTAAAATTAAAATAGCCAAAAAAATACAATTGTAAAAATATAAAAAGGGGATTATATTTTATTGCCCTTTTCTGCGCATTTTTTATAGTGTGGTTTCAAGAGCCACACTGTTTTCCAAAAAAAGTTGCCATGGCGCGACGAATAGACCACGGCTGATGACTACAACTGCTTCTAGATCAGTTAGCAATAGAGGGAAAATGTAAGCAATTAGGCTAATTAGTCTCAGCCAAGAAATGAAGTTGCACTGCCACACTTTAATTTCCTCTTAACAGACTTAGGACTCAAGAGGAAGCGCTTTACTGTAGCAGACCCTCCCAGCGATGATTACTGGCGTCGAGTAGGGAAACTTTATGTCTGTACAACTTCAGTGTTGTAAAAGAAAATACCACATCCAGCAAGAATTGAATTGTTGAATTGTAAGCAAGCACCGAAATACAAGCGAGTTACGTCTGGAAAGACCAATGTACAGTATAGCAGGCAACTGCTTTATCGTACAGACAGCGGCACTTTTGGGAAGGATTTTGCCATTATTTGAATAAAAAACCAAGAGAAAGCTTAATTCCTGTACGCAACAGTTATACTGCATAAAACATGTGGAAATAGACTAGAGGCATGTACTATTATCTAGTATTGAGTTGCTCATCTTACTAGTTTAAAGGGATAAAACCCACTACATGATTTGGTGTCTTCTAATCTCTAGTCATAAGCCATGTGACACCCATGACAAATGGCAACTGGCATGTAGCAAAAGTGTATAGCCCAATAGCCTTGAGTGACACAATAGATGGCACTCGTATTCAGCAGCGCAGCTGAACAGGTATGCTCACATTCTCCCATTGCATCACATAGCTCCAGTAAAGGAGGACGTTTGAACTTCTACGTATGTCAGGGAGACGGGCTGGAGTCCGGGGCAGCGGTGGCTGATCAAATGCACCAAAAGAGGCCGCCAGGAGTCACGGCACCCCCTGTCAGCTTGGAGCAGTGGCTGAGAATGATCAGCGAGCCACTAGCATCATGGAAAGCAACATGTCAGTCAATATGGCGTCATCCCCAGTAATGACCTGTCTCTGGGTGGGGCTCCGTTTGCCGGCGTAATGTGTCCCCCTTCACCAGCCGAGAACCCCCCTCCCTCTGCTACCAACACGTGCACGACCGTACACACTCCCCAGCCCAGTCTCGTGCACCCTGCAGTGGACTGACTGTGTGGCCGAAGACGGCTGGTCTTGTGTGTAAACAGTGTGAAGAGACGCACAGCATCTCACGGATGTCATCGCCGATATTGAGCACACTCGATCTGCGCCCTGCTGTGCGCGCGCACACACACACACCAGCACTCTGCTGTTGACGGGTGGCCTCCTCACAGTGTCCACGGCAACAGTACACACGCATAAACACGCATGCACACACGATGAATGCAGACAAACAGATTGCGCGCACACTCAAATATTTCTCTTTCAATGACGGATGTCCACATACAGATAAAACAGAAAGGCAATGAAACCTCTATCAAACAGACAGTAAGACACACACACACACACACACACGCACACACACACACACACACAGGCACAGCAAACCTTACCAAACAGACAGATGGACACAACCCCTTATTCTGAGGCAATAACTATAACTACTAACTAATTAAAGTCACTGTGGGTCAGCGGGTGACGCGCCCGGCGATAGCGTCATGGCAACAGCCTCGGTGGGTGGGGCACTGTCTTGTCAGGACAGCAGCGTATCAGATGGTCGACTCGAGACGCAAGGGGTTTATTTTGTCACAGCATTGGGCCCCGTTGGCCCCAATGTTAGGGTGGGAGGTGGGGGGGCTGTGCAGCTTCCCAAAAGTCACAATTGAACACAGCTGCGAGGGTCTGCCAGAAGACTCACTTATGAGTGTCTGGGGGGTGTCTGTGGGGTTCAAATGCAGCTGGCAAGCAAGCCATTTGACACCCTGGCTCTGGGGGGGCTTTAATTTAACGGTTTTGTTGCCAGACTCTGTTTGTACGCCAGCAAATGTTTTATTGTGTATATCATTTTTATAGAACATTAACAATGTACGGTTATTATTAAGTCATTGTTTCGTACAGTGTGGCTTTTTGTTTGGCATACTTATTTATTAATAACAAGTACCGTAAAATGTGTGATGTTGTGTTTATTGATAATGTTGTCTTGTACAGTTATCATTTTCCATGGTTCTGGTTGAAACTGTCAAATTCCCTCATCAAATTCCTTCACTGCATTTAAATGTTTAGGTTTTCGGTATACACACGACCAACAGTTAAAACGTACAAAATGTACTATAGGCGAACACAGGACAATATTGCCATAACTCTGAAAACATCACGTTGAAGAAAAGTGCTGGGAAAAGAAAAAGGAAAATGATGAGCTAAGAGCTCAGGAGACACCATACATCCTGTGTCTGCTTGTGGAACAAACTCTACGACACAGGGTCTATTAGAAATAGCCATAAAACACAATGCAAAGCCATTTCTTTGCTTTGTATTGTTAACAATATAACAGCAGGGCACACTGCTTGAATATAGTCTCTATAATGTCTGAACAGATAATCACCATGAGTAAGAGTGTTACAATAATAGTGAAACTGCAAAGATTTTCTGAGACCCCATGGACTCACTAAGGACTCATTATATTTCCTATTATAAAAGTTACAAACCTGTGCTTTCCATTTAGACTGTTTGAAGGGTTGAAACACACGCTCAGATCCGAACAGTTCTCGGTGTCCACATAAGGTAGTTAGCATGTGAAACCTAAAGAAAAGCACTGGAATTTAACCATTCTCTTGTGGGAAAACACCAGATTTATGCCTGAGACCTATTTAACAAACCCTGTCGTTTGTGTGTTGTATTAAGCTATGTGAATAGGGCGTTGATCTCTTTTTAACGATGTGTCAATAGGCTGTCTGATGCCTCCCGTTATTATTTATAATTGAATTTATATTATAATATTTACAATAATATTTATTTAATGTAGCACTGTAGGCCTACTAGCGAAGTCACTTTTTTTACTATTGGCAGACTTGCCGCCAGTGCTGGTAAGAGCAGAGCTTACCCTGAGGTCTCTGACGTGGCTCCCAGTATGTATTCCTATCTACTTTGGTATCATAACAAGTGAAACTCTACGGCTTTATACCGCCACCGCAGACATTATCCACAACATAGGGCTGCTCCACGCCCACTGCTGCTTTTAATAGCCTGCCTGTCACATGTGTACACTCAACCGTGAAAGAGCCACACGCAGCATGGATAGAACCCCCCCCCACCGGCTCTTCACCCCCCAACTGCTCAATAGGACAATCAGGAACATTTAGACAGACAAGTGAAATTTAATATGATCAAGAACGAGCATGATTCAGTGCAATGAGTGCAGCTTTGTGTTGGAAGTGAACAAACACTTCCACTGCGTTGGAGCGTGAGTCGGCTCGTGGTACGGAGGCCTCTAACTGAAGCAAAGTCAAAGTATAGAAGCGTACACTAGATAGCTGTTGACAACAGCATGAAGCATTCCCTCGTGTAGTTCTGGACCTCGTCCCGCGGTTATGACGTCGTGGACCAGGACCCAAAGCCCAAAGTAGACCAGCCAATCAGAGGAGCCGTGCCCACGGTCTGACACCGTGGCCGCCGGCACGGCCGCTCCACAGACAGATGGGTGACATCACTGCTGCCTCAGAAAAACAGAAAAGGGGGTTTAGCAGATTTAGCAAGCGCTTGGAATCCCGCCTTCGTCAAAATCGACGCTGTCGCCCCCGCCAACTGCTTTACAACCGAGCTATGTTTACCAGGGCACTGGAAGGAGAGGCCAAGCTCAGAGCTCAGACTGTTGAGTTGCTGCTGTGTGTGTGTGTGTGTGTGTGTGTGTGTGTGTGTGTTTGTTGGCAGGGAGGCTCGGGCCATTTGTGGCGATGGCTGAGGTTTAGGGAGCTACACTATGGTGGCTGGGGCAACTAGGAACACAGAGAGAGAGAGAGAGAGAGAGGGGGGAGGAGGGGGTGAGGCGGAGCTGGTCCCTGGTGGCGTCTAGCCTGTGTGGGCTTTAGCCCCACTCCAGCTGGCTAAGACCTGCCGCCCAGAAGGGTCCGGAGGAGTGCAGAAACTGTATGGGGAGCCGTAGCGAGGGCACAGACACAGACAAGGCCCCCTGGCCGCCGCCGCCACCCCACAAACGTCTACTGTGAGAAGGGCCGAGAGGCGGGGGCACGAGCCCCAACCTGTTGAACCGCTAACCTGGCCCCTGCAGGCCAGGCCGACACCGGCACTTGTTCTGCACAGGTTCAACGGTCTTGCAAGTGTGACCGTTGAGCTGTTGCTTACGCTAGGGCATCGTACTGCAGGGGAGAAGGTTATAACAAAAGGGGTCATTAGTCAACCAAAACAGGATGAGGAACTTATGTAGTGTACTGATCCCATGACAGCACAGCGCTCATAGGATCAGGGACATTTTTATTTGCTCCACCTGATTTGAGGCTGAACTGTTGAGGCTGAAGACGGTGTACATCTGGCTAACTGCCACTGGCGATGACCTTCCGCTGACCTCACCTCCGATCTCAAGTCGCAGCGGGCTGAGGCTAATGCATTTGTGCAACTGTAGCAAGGGCAAGGCAAGAGCAGACTAATAACACGCTAAACTCGCATGAACACAAAACACGGAGAGACTTCTCATGAGATATAGCTCTGCGTTTAAAGGTATAGTCAGCGATTGCAAGCTATTTGTAAGCTAATAATACACTTCACCAAGTATCTCCTCGCATTTCGCTAGCTTACCGTTCTCTGTGCGTGTTGAAAAAATTATCTGATACTTCTACACAGCCCTGGCACCGCACATAGGAACATAAACAAAATGGCAAACACTGCTCACATCAACAAAGCCGTAGTACTACCCTTTGCTTCACAATGAGTTTCGATGTGTGGAGCGGCACTGCACAGGGATATTGTCAGCAAGTGTTCTCGAAAATGAATAACCCTGCCTTTAATACGGAATATATTTCAATTAGGTAGCTTCCACATAAAACACAAACTATTACGGACAACCAAAGCCCTTTCCACAGGTCATTATAGTGATTAGTGGAAATGGGGAAAGTGTGAAACTGACTAGGAGATATGGACAACCTTCAAGACCTCCTTAACTAAGCATGCCTGTGGCGATGGCTTTGTAAAACACCCCAGTGTTTTAATAGCACAAACCTATCTACTAATACTGTAATAGAAAATCTATTATATAAAACCAGACTGGACAAATAATATAGATTTTAAATCATCTCCTAGCTCCTGAAATTCACACCACGACCCCTGTGAGGGTCCTGACACCCACTCTTTTTAAACCACTAATCCCAGCATCGCTCATGGGCCAGCGGTGCCAAATGATCCATTGGGCGTGGGTGTGATTAACAGTGTCTATGTTAAGAATGTGGTAGAAGGAAAATCCCCCCCCCCCCCCCTCCCATCAAAGATCCCTGGTCTTTCGACTGGTTTCAATTACTTCTCACTTGGTGCACTCAAAACGTACTCAAACCATCGCCCTGAAATCAACAATTATACAACAGCAGCACCCCAAAGACCCAGCAGTAATGCCTCTGAAACGGCAAAGCACCTAATCCCAACCCATTAGGAGAGCAGCACCACACTTCTTTGTAGTCAGGCTGTCAACACTATCAACCTGTGCGCGAAACTGGCTTGTGGCTTCTCGTGTGTTAAATGTGAGACAGAATAACACCTCTTTTTCACTGTTCGGCTGGGGTTTTTTAAGTGGACACAAATTGACCCTGTCACGGCGCGTTAGCTTCCAATATGGCTGACCAGAAGTGTGACTGCATAGCTCCGCTCTCAGAAGGAGCGATATGCACACCAGCACAAGAAGGCCGCACTCACTGCCACTAAGCTATTCATCGATGACACCAAATACTCCTTAGGGAACAACTAGTCATTATGAATAATAGACGCTACGGATACTCTCTCTTTTTCTCTCTCTCACACACACACAGACATACACAAATCTTTGTAAAAGGTTGAAAAGATAGTTTCCATCCACACCATGTGTCCCGACCATAACATACTGTATATCTGACGAGAGGCTCTTAGTCAAACCATTGCACAACATACCTGCACGCTAGGCTCTGGGCCTAACAATATACAATTGTCAGGACCTGGTCCCCAGCTCCGAACAGCTTCCAGAGTGAATATAATATGTCAGCACTCACCCCTGCTCAAGAAAACAATGTTTTTTTTCCTCAGTGCCTTTTTTTATTTTATTACCCATCATTGATCATTACATGCAAAATAATCTGAATGTTTTACTTGCATCTTTGGTTTTGGTCAAATAAATGACTTGCAGCAGGGGTGCTATTTGGCCCCAGCTAGGAACAAGCATTAGGTAATTCTCACAATGTTTGCCTTGTAGAAAGTAGCTGAGGCGTTTGTGCTTCATTGTATGGATATGTCCGGAGAACTGGATCATAATGGCCTCCCACTTTATTCATACAGGAATGTGAAGTAAGAAATGTCTAAACCTGTCAAGCTTCACTGTGGCTTAGACCGAGTTCACATGAACATACAGAGAGGAAAGAAAAAACAGACAGATCTGTATTGAAACGTCCTTGTATTGACTGTTGAATGGTGCCAATAAACTTTTGGGGGTCTCCTTGGACGTGAGAGACTTAAACAAGGCCACAGGTTGCTGTATGATGTGATAAACAAACCAATGGCAGTTGGAGTGCTGGCCATCTGCCGTGCAAATGCTTTCCTGCTCTGGTCTGTATATATTTCTAAAGCCGGACTGTACGCCTCCGCGGGGAAACAATCCGTTTGAGTTAATGGACTGACATTTTCACGCAGAGCGCTGTGGTGGTCCTCATTGAAATACATTGATGTAATCCGGATTTTTCCATAGTCTACACTGCAATCTACAACATCATAAATGAATGGAAGATATATTGGAGTTAAAAGAGGTCTATTGATATAGTCATTTAAATTAACTTCAGAAAACCTTTATGAATCACTATCTTTGGATGATAAGGAGCTCAACAAGCTCTAAAAACAGCGAGTGATTTCTATCTCTGGAAGTGACAGACGTTTGGGGTTTGAGGAGCCGGTGGATGCAGACAGACAGACAGACAGCGCCTTGCCCTATGACAAGTCACGGAGATCCACACAAGGCGTGCGTCAGTGTGGGGGGATACACCGGCGCTCAGACGGTCGGAGAGAGTGCACGGCGGTGGCGGCGGCGGCTGAAACGCCAGGAGCTGTGAAGAGAAACGAGCCTCAGCGGTCGCTGGGCAGGCAGGGGTAGAGAGGCCCCGCCCCGGGGCCCGCAGAGTTCTCTGACTACAGCAGTGCGGTGTCCCTCCGCCATAAGTCTACTGTGTTATTATAACATTATCCAATCAGCCCCGTCTGGCCCAGAGGGATTACCCCCTTTTTACACAGCTTGTTCAACTCCCCCCACATCACAAGAGGTCACAAATGTGAGACAAGCTAACAGGGTGTAATGTAGACTTACAGCACGCTAATGAGGCTGCTCTACATGTTTACGAGAACCCGACTTTCCACTGAACATTTATGTCACAAAAGGCAAGATAGCAGTCTTACAACCCAATAACTTAGGCTTTTACGCACACATGAACATAATCAATATGAAAAGCAAATTCCTGGCTTGTATTTGGATTTAGAAATGCTGAAAGTATAGCAAAGAGAAGGCAATAATACATCTTTAAATATGCCTGTAAAATAGCTAAGTCTGTCTACCATGCACACCTGCTGCACGTCACTGGCTACATGTTGTTGCTATATTTGTATATTTTATATTTGCCTCTGTCAATTAAACGTGAAAATATTACATTTGTGTAAACCGACGGGATCGCATGCAGGCAAGTAGGGGATTTTTCAACATTGGCATAAAACAAATTCCATAAAAGCTATACTTTTAGTGTCGCGTAACTCTGTCGAAACACTTGCATGACACCTACAGAGGGGACCTCAAATGTTCTAATTTCAACCTCTCAAAAGGAATATTTACTGTGTAATTAACTGTTTTCACTTGCGGTTATAGTTTACAGTGGTTTCCATGTGCAAAGGTGTCTTTAGAGATTAGGCTCGAGTATGAATCTGAAATTCCAGCCTGCTTCTTCCACTGTTTTGCTACAGCAACATGTGTACAGCCAAGTAGGGGCTTCGCTGTGGAGGAAGGCGCCAGAGAAAATTTGAGTTTCCAGTTAAAAATGAGGACTTTAAGGGACTTTAATGAAGCCTTCTCATGGCACAGATGTAGGTAATTGGGAACCCCAGAGTAGAGATATATTCATTTTGAAGTTGTGGAATGCTACAGTAAAGCCAAGTTATGAATATAGGTCCAATCACAGGAGTCCCGCTGATGTCGATATCCCAGATTAATCCATTACTCTAAGTGAGGGACTGCGGACAGAAACGACAAGGCAGAGAAAAGCAGTGTGCATGCCAGTTAGATTTATAATTCTACAGTGCTGGAGCCGTCTGCCTGGCTTCTCTTGAAAGATTCAATTTCCAAGTTGACTCTCTGCCACGCACAGCAAATCCGAGAGATCATGCAGCTATTAATAGCAACAGAAAACACAACTTACTAATAACATGCACCCACTGCCCACATGTTGACATTAGCATCAGCATATATATAGGCCTACAATGTACATTATGTGTGTGTGTTTGCATGCGTGTAGTTAGTTATGAAAAGGAAACAACTGTGTTTGATTGATATACTTATTATATTTTCTCATACATGTGAGAAAGAAAAGCTAATGTTTAGCTAATGCTAAAGCTAGTGTTCCTAAATACACCCAGAAGACATAAAAATCCCTTCAAAGGCCAAAGTCAGATCTTGAAGTAAGTTTAGTAGCCCGTCATATTTTATTATGTTTTTAGACCCAATTTTATGTCTTTATCCAATTAAATCTTCAAGGGCAAACGCATATAAAAGAGAAGTGGAAGCAAATGAAAGGAAATGCTTCAGAAGATGTTAATGTGCGAAAGATGTATTAAAGATTACAGGATCAAAAACGACAAAACTGAAAGGACACTAAATAAACCATGTACACACGCAATGAGTCAACCCAAAATGCAGGATAGACTGCAGCAGTGTATTGCAAAGATTACCAGTCTAAAAACAAATAAAACAAATAAAATACAAATAAATTATGTAGGTATTGTCGCTAGCGTGAGTGAGCACACTATTAACAGTCAATTATATATTTCATTGGCCTTCATAAAATTGTGACCCCTGCAAAGAGAAAGAAAACATTGGAAACACAATTTGGCAGTATTTGGTATCTGTTATTCAAATCTCATAATTAATTTATGGAAAAGACAGGTACTTCGTATTGGCAGACACACCTGACAAATATGATCTCTGCTGAAATATGCTCAATGCTTATTGCAGGCAATATCCTACTTGGATATGTAGGAACAATATACTCCTTCAAATCACTGTTTTAATCCATATTTCATTTCCTTGATATGTTTTCATTGTCAAGGAAATCATAAGAAGGAATTGTCTTGACTTACAAGCATTTCAAAAGCAATTCCTAATACAATATATTATGCTATAACAATGCTTTTTTAAAGACAACCATGGATTTCTCATTCAGTGTGAAACAAAATTGACATTATAATCAGAATAGCCTAACATGATTTGTTTAGGCAGATTCATTAGAGGAGGGTTATTGTGTGTGTGTGTGTGTGTGTGTGTGTGTGTGTGTGTGTGTGTGTGTGTGTGTGTGTGTGTCTGGCTTTTGCAATGTAATAAACACTCAAACATGTGGGGATATTTTAGAACACATTTTACACACTAATTGTAGTGCAAAATCTATATTTCTCACAGATAATGCAAACATCCAACTAATGATGTTTCTTATGTTATTTAGGCACAGCTTTGATAAAAAAAAAAAGTAATTATAATAGTGACAGCATAGCACATTAGTGAGATATTTAATTATAAACAAGCATTTGCATTAATTAACGAATTCTTTACAGGAAATAAGTCAGGTAATTTAGAGCATGCAGCATTTAAATGCTTGAATAATCTGACTAGACCATCTAGGTGGGCGGCATTAAACACAACCTGATTGTCTCTGACACGCAGAGACACCCGTGCTTAAAATAGCACAGCACCCGTAGTTGCTGTATGGGAATTTCTTTCATCCAAAACCCTTACATAGTCCGCCTAGGGAAATAGCTAACTCCACACCCTTGCCTGTCATACATGAGAGCCAGCAGGTTTGTTTGTTGGGCATAAATCTGGGGAGGATGGATGGGGGGGGGGGGGTCAGCATGTAACCCTGGCTCCGAGATGCAAAGAGAGAACAATCATCCCCAACCAGGTGGTTTTATAATCCCAACCTTCGGACCTGACATGGAGCTGAAGAATAAGAGCATAACAGATCAGAGAACACGTTTTATGGACGGCTGCTCTGGCCACACGGACACCCCCCCCCCCAACAAGAGGCTCTGCCACTGGAAACGCAACAGGGCCTGTCAATTTACCTGCACGCAGATGCATCCATCTTTCCCCCACTGGAACATAAGATGGCATCTGCCGGTGGGCCGAACGCACGCCCATAACACAGGCTCAACCCGAGATGGGAGGCTTGATTCCTAAAATGGCTTTGACTTCGTTTGTGATCACACGAAGCACATGTCCAGTATAATTGAAATGAATGAATGAAGCATTGCTGTAGTTTATGTTAGAGAAACCTGGAAGAAAATGTTGTTTGGTTTGGAATGTACTGGAGTCATTGCAATTTATCTTGATACAGCATTTCTCACAATTCCAGGAGAGTGTTTGAATGGGGGTCGGATTAGGACAAAATACTACCTTCGCATGAGAAAACCCAGTGTTCCTATCCCTGACATGGTAAAACGTAAGCCTCAGAATGGCCCAGATGGACCAAAATGTTGAGAGACTTTCGAGATTTTCCCTCGGAAAGTAAACCCTGGGTAAAAGTACCAGTACGTAAACGTATTGGTTATTAGGTGACTCAAGCCTTGGCCGATATCTTCATGTTCCAGTAAGATTTTTGGAATATGTTGTGGCGGGCAGGAGGGGATCAAGATGAAATGGAGAAAAGAACACTCTATTGTCGCTCTCTCAGGAACACTATAGGTGAAAGTGGAACAGCAGGGAGAAAAACCTTAGCGACAGATCACAAGGTGCTGATCTCCCCAGCTCTACAGTACGTTCAAAGATACAGTATGTCGTGCCAAAAATGAGATTATGATTTTATGGGGCACAGGAAGGAAATATAACCTCTGAGAAGCTCTAAAATTATCTCAATTGAAATTATTATTTATAATATAGAATTTTCATGTCTTAGACAGACTGTTAAGAGTTTGTTTTGTTCTTTTCAAGCTGTGGCTGTTAACTGCTGTCCACAGTGAAACCATGCCATTGTTGGAACACAGATGCTAATCATGTGTGAGCTCATGAAATGCAAAACTCAACAACCTCGCTATGCATGAACCTTAATAATAATAATAATAATAATAATAGACACTGAGGTGGTACGGGCATCTAGTAAGGATGCCCCCTGGGCACCTCCCTTGGGAGGTGTTCCAGGCACGTCCAGCTGGGAGGAGACCCAGAACTAGATGGAGAGATTTTATCTCCACACTGGCCTGGGAATGTCTCGGGATCCCCCAGTCAAAGCCTGCTAATGTGGCTCGGGAAAGGAAAGTTTGGGGTCCCCTGCTGGAGCTGCTGCCCCCACGACCCGACTCCGGATAAGCGGGAGAAGATGGATGGAAAAATAGACACTGGTTCAATGGTTACATGGACATTAGTCTCAGCCTCTTCCATCCATTACACACAAAGTCTTATTCAAAATAACAAATATAAAAAAATCACATGTACATAAGTATTCACAGCCTTTGCCATGACACTCAAAATGGCACATCCTGTTTCCACTGATCAGCCTTGAGATGTTTCTACAACTTGATTGGAGTTCACCGGTAGCCAATTCAGTTCATTGGATGGAAAGGCACACACATAAGGTACAGTTGACAGTGCATGTCAGAGCACAAACAAGCCATGAAGTCCAAGGAATTGTCTGTAGACCTCTGAGACAGGATTCTATCGAGGCACACATCTAGGGAAGGCTAAAGAAATATTTATGCAGCATTGAATGTCCCAATGAAGACAGTGGCCTTTATCATCCGTAGATGGAAGAAGTTTGGAACCATCAGGACTCTTCCTAGAGCTGGCCGTCTGGCCAAACTGAGCGATCGGGGGAGAAGGGCTTTAATCAAGGAGGTGAGCAAGAACCCTATAGTCACTCTGACAGAGCTCCAGCGTTGCTCCGTGGAGAGAGGAGAACCTTTAGAACAACAATTTCTGCAGCACTTCACCAATCAGGCCTGTATGGTAGAGTGGCCAGACAGAAGCCACTCCTCAGTAAAAGGCACATGACAAACGACACCTGAAGGACTCTCAGTCCTCAGTCCAAAATTCTATGGTCTGATCAAACAAAGATTGAGCTCATTGGCCTGAATGCCAAGCGTCATGTCTGGAGGAAACCAGGCACCGCTCATCACCTGGCCAATACCATCCCTACAGTG